>VXAL01009004.1:171772-183856 GCA_013399475.1 Chauna torquata
ATTTGCATTGAAGATGTGTTTTTCTCCCAAGAGCAGCAGGGAATCCTTGCCTTCCCAAAACTTAACTTTTCCACTTTTGAGAAGTAGGAAAGAAACAAAGAGAAAATAAAGATGTATTGTGTGCTCAAGAGGTCTAAAATCTGGCAAGGAAAAAAAAAAAACCACCTCATGGGAAAATAGTCTACACGCCACAGTATCCCTATGAGATGCAACATAGGGCTGAATGTTTTAAATAATGTGGATAATTGGAGTTACTCACTGCAGTAGGTGAATAATTTCAGGTGAAATTCAGGCTCCTGAGTAAATCATTGCTTTCCAGGTCTTTCCAGAACTGGTCTTAGCTGCCCTTCTGTGACCATGAGTTCCTTCACACTCCACAACAATAGTCATTACAGGCACTTTCATCAGAGAAATTGGATTAGACCATACCTAGGGTAAGGTTTGCATGCATCAACGAGTGTGCTTTTCCAGCAGCTGGCAAGTACCACAATGAAAACTGAAGAATTGATGACTCTTTTTCCTCTACTGTCTTACGCTACTTCCCAAATTCCTCACCTGGCAAAATGCATTATAGTTCCCTTTGGATAAGAACTAACTTTCAGAGTAGATCTTTTGCCTAATTTAAGTTTATTCTATGCTAAGATATAAAATGCAGCAATTTCTGCACTCCAATGAGAAATACAACAAATTTTAAAAAATATATTGGAATGCAGAAAAAAATATGTTACATGATCATCACTACTCCATATACCAGTAATGTACTGGGAATATATGAAGAAAAGGGTTACATACTTATGAGCAGAAGACAAACATTTCCGTAGCCAATAATCTATATACTGATTGCCAAGTTCTTAAGTGAATTACAACTTAATATATTTTCTGTCATCAGCAAATGACTATATTTTCAGAAATTGCCAGTATTATTGAGTATCATTAAAAACAAAACAGAAAACAAAGTAAGAGTTATTATTTCCCGAGAAGAGAACTGAAGATGTGCTCCATAAAGTCCATTATATTCGAGGATATTTATTAATGATATTAATTGTTAATCTCTGGATACCACATTAAAGTAATATATCTCATTAATCTGAAAAGAACATTGACTACGTGTGAAGTCATCTCCATTCTTTCAAAACAAGTTAAGTCTCTAAGAGGGCCGGTACCTGAAGAGGAGCAGGGCTTAATGTGAGAAAAGCCAAAACAGACACATCACCTCCCTGTTTTTCCCATGGCTTTTTAGAGTAAAGAGGGAGATCTGCTCTCATTCACACCCTTCCATACCTCAGCTTGCGCACCAGATAGAGCAAACGATGAGGCACTGAGTTGGACACAAGGACTTTTCTATTACAAGTTGGAATAGAAAGCTCTGCCAAACATTTTGAAAATCCACTTCAAGCAGAAACATCTGTATTCCTTGCCCATGTGAACTAATAGTCTCAGTGTCACCCTATGGCTCCATCTAACTTCTACATGGTTTTTCCAAAGACCTCAGCCATGTTTTTACTGCAGGAAGGGTACGGTGTTACGTGAAGTCAGATCAGTCCTCATGGAGACAAGGCACTGCAGTTTGATTTTGAAGAAGCCCGTTGCGGTTGAGCTAAACTATTTCAGTTATGTGGGAAAAAAAAACTACCATACCATGGCACCATGGGATTTACTGAGATAGTCAGTTCCACATGAAACCTACCTTTCACTGGAGACCTCAGCATTCATGTAACCACTTCCTTGTTAAAACATGGAAAAATAGAAGTATCCATTCATCTGCCTAAGTCAGTGTTGACAAATGGATAAACTCTTGAAAACCTCAAGATTTCTCAACTATATGCCCTGGAATGTAATGTAATCCTCTGTTAAACTTTAAATCTATTTGGTAATCTCCTACTTTTTTTTTTTTTCCTGCATGTAGCTACTGTTTCTTCTTGTTGAACTGAAACCTCCTATTTTGTTTGTTTGTTTGTTTGTTTTTGACAATGGAAATGGAGGAAGAAAATGGGACCCTCCTCTCTTCTAGTGTCTGTTATGTAGTTGAACACTGTTGAATGCTATTCTTCCTTCAGCCTTCTCTTTTCTAGACTCACTGCTCTGATTTTTTACATATTTTATTGGAAGAAGGATGTAAACCAGTTAAGCTAGCTGAACAAATATACTTTGTTTCCTTTCACAACACGTTGCATTTTTAGAGGAGCACAGTTGTTTAAATAATTATTGTGTGAATTAAGAATAAAGTATTGTTTTCCCTTGAAAGATGAAATTGAGAAGTGCAGTTACTGCCTTTCACCATTTCAGTTTCAGAGTTTCAGTTAAAGTAATATAGGTCTGGCATATTGCATACTGAAGTTTTCAAAAGTACTTAAACATTCATTGCACCTCCTGGTTATGAAGACAAAACACAGAAGTTGTAATTATACAAGCTTATTTTTAAAACTCTTAAAATTATATCTCCACAGTTGGTGGACAGAAAGACTGACATGATAGGCAAGTAATCCATATTAATCTCCTTACTTTGGATGCATTTTTGCAATCTGACCTTGATGTAGAATGATTTTTTCCTAGGCTTTGCTAGGACAAGAGCTCTTTCGGATCAATTGGTCATATTTTTCTTTACCAGTTCTGAGTTTTGCTTCTTCAGTATTTGAAAAGGGCCTACCATATTGTGTGTATTGCTGAAACAATAATCATAAATGCATCAAACCCAGCTTGAACTCAATGAGTACTAAAATGGAATTACAGGTCATCTGTGAGAATGTTTTCCCCTTTTGATTTAGTGTTTCCTTTGCACTAAGCTACACTAGCTTAACCAGACAAGAAGGGTCAAAGGCCAGGGAGATCAATGTTTTAGGTCTGAGAACCCATTTAAGGGTTGATTTTGCTGCCACTGTTGCTGCCACTCTCTCACTGACTTGAGTAATAATCAAATATTAAATTATAAGGCTATATGCAGAGAGGGTGATGTAAATAGCTTACAATTAGAGTGGATCAAAACCTTTTCTTATTATTAATTTTTCAATTTCAGTTTCTGTGGAATCATAGAATCTTTCAGGTTGGAAAAAAACTCTAAGATCATCAAGTTTAACCATTAGCCTAGCACTGCCAAGTCTACCACTAAACCATGTCCCTAAGCACCACATAAGTACCACATCTATATGTCTTTTGAATACCTCCAGGGATGGAGTAGTACAGACAAAATATGTTTATGTCCACCACTGAGTTTGAAGGATGACTATTCTTTCAGTAGGTAACCTGAATCCAAATTCTGATCTGCAGATAGAATTTCCTTGATGGCCGCCAATACTTTTCATCTATGTAATTGTTGAATAATGCAGTGTAGCCTTAAAATTGTCTCTGCTGAGGAAGGTACATGGTATGAGCTAGCACTGGTATTTAGAATAATATGCTGCTGCTGACATCTTGTGGAAATGAAAAACAAAACAAAACAAACAAACAAAAATAACCTGGAAGATTTTATTTAGTGTGTAACAGGGAGAATCCAAAAGAATGACCAGTAAAAAGGATAACCTAACTCTGAAAGTTGTGAAATTCTACAAGGTATTCAGCTGTCCTTGAATAAAAACTACAGCCTCCCTTCTATCAGAGGAAATGAAAGGTGTGTGTATGAGAAAACATAGGAATATTCATTACTTTAATGAAGAAACAAAACTGTTTTGTTGAATTGAAAAGCAAGCAAGTGAAGAAGGTAAGTTGCTGTTATTGAAGGTAGAAAAGGAGATAATTTAGAAGAGAAACATGAAAAGACCTGGGAGAACTATTGTAAGCTCAACTTCCTTCCCTCTGGCCTGCTTAAGATCTGCGTTATGGCATTTTTCTTCTACATAGATAACTATTATGGAGAAAGTAGATATTTTTGGATGCTTTTTTCTGACCAGGTAGTCACATGTGATTAAATATGTACTTTATCTGTATGAATATATAGATGTATATATATAGGCACACACAGTTCTTCTATGCTAAAGAAGAATTCAGAAGTAGAGAGTTTTTATTTGCATATCTCCATTATTGTTTCGTTCACTGTTTTAAAATAGCCAAAGAATCATTCTCGTAATGATTCTTTGGCTATTTTTTTTTTTTTTCTTTTTTGGAAGATGAGCAGAGTATCCAACTGTTCCAAAGATTACCCAGTGCTATGGTTTGACAAATCTCGTTGTCATCAGAACAGAGTATTGCAACCAGCCTGCAATACTTGGCATATTCCAGTCCAATACATCCTACACATAATCATTTGGCTTCACTTTTATGCCTTTTGCAGCATCTTCATTATAGCCAGTTTTCAAAAGTGTGAATTATATTTCCTGCTGACTGTATATGTTTCTGCCTTATTACATATTTATCGCTTTATGTGCCAATATACTTGACTCTGTGTGTGTGTGCACGTGTATATAAATGCATTAAAATTCTTCTTCTGATGAGCTCTTCATTGATTTTCACTTTTATTTCAAATTGCTCTAAGAGCTGAGAAGTGTTTTATATTGTGCATGAGGACTTTAAAATGATGATATTGATAATGGATATGAATTTTCTGAATTTTTTATTGTTAATACACAACTAAACTGTATTGAAACCACAGCAGAGCAACAAAGCTGATGCTGTGACTCGTGTAACAATTGATCACTGTCTAAGCATTTGTATGTCACAGCAATAAGTGGCTCCAAAATATGGCATAATCCTTCCAAAAATGTGAAATAAGCAACAGACTATTGGTAATGTTTATGATTTAATTTCAATGGGGTTTTATAGTCACTGAAACTATAACAATGTTCATGCCGCCAGAGGTATAGTCTCATACTACATATTTCTACAATGTAAGCTTTAAAAACCCTTTCAGGCAGGAGGCGAGAATTAATTTTATTTTGCATGTGGCGTTTGCTTAGATGTATGGCAAACATTTTATTAAAACAGGGCAGACTACGCTGAGATACAGTCTTAAAGATCAAGCTAAACATTTCAGTAAGGTTGGACAATCATCACCAAGAGGAATAAACTTGTTAAACAAATTAAGAAATTCATAATGGTGCACATAGTTAATCCACTGCATTTTAAATTCCAGTGCAAAGCACCATCTGGAAAACCAATTACTTTATACTTTGTAGACCTGTCTCTTTAACAGATTATTATATCATTTTTTCAAAACATATACAGGAAGTTTTTGTTCTGTGACCAACCTTACATCTTAAGCGTACTTCTAGAATCATCCAGAAGCAGATACTAAAATTTCTACTTGCATTGTATAATAATTTCAAATGGAACCAAAGCTACATATCTGTTTAAAAATTTACCTTCCAAAAGAATTGATCTTACATATTTATAATGTTTGGAAAAAGAAGGTAGTAAGAGTATCAAGAGTGGACAGTTTTACTGTCATGGAAGTGTTGCACAGATGAGGTAGGTTTATTCACCAGCAGAATATGTATGCACTGTATTTATGTTATTTATTTTTATGCATTGAAACCACATGACTAATTAGCTGGCATAGAGCATCAGTAGATGGCGCTCAAAAAAAAACTTAACACAGCAGGTGCATTTTGAAGCCCCATTAAAATTTCCTGCAGTGTGACCCAAGCCTCGTGTAACACACTGTTTTATGACCACTCTGCACATCCTTCCTCCGCACAAGTCTTCCCAACCATCTGTGTGTACTGCCTGTACTAGGCTTTAGCCTCAGTTACAACCACGTGGTGACACCATTGATCTCTGTGGATTTACTCCTGACATCTGCAGGTGTGGCTAAGACAAGGATCTGAAAAAATTTTGGTGGCATGCATTCTTAAAAATGAGACAGTCGTTTTCTTTCAGTGTAACTGAGGGGGGCTGACACTGGCTGGCAACCAGGTGCTCACCAAGACGATCTCTCACTCCCCCTCCTCAGCAGGACAGGGGCAGAAAACAACACAAAACCCTTGTGTGTTGAGGTAAGGACAGGGAAATCACATACCAATTACCATTAGGAACAGAATAGACTCTACTTGGGGAGAACTGATTTAATTTATTGACACCTGAAGGAGGTCTAGATAGTGAGAAACAAATACAAAAAATAAAACACCTTCTCTCCATACCCCTTCTTTTTCCAGGCTTATCCTCATGCCTTTGTACCCAGCTCCTCTACTTCCTCCTACTCCCCAGGTGGCACTGGGGTATGGGGAATGCAGGCTATGGTCAGTCCATAAAAGTTCATATCTGCTGCTCCTTCCTCCTCTGCTTTTCCTTCACTGCGCCGTGGGCCCCTCCAGGGGCTGCACGTGGAGATCTGCTCCACGCGGTACCCCACGGGCTGCAGGGGGACAGCCTGCTCCACCATGGGCCTCACCACGGCTGCAGGGGAACTTCGGCTCCTGGAGGCGCCTGGAGCACCTCCTGCCCTCACTTTGGTGGCTGCAGGGCTGCTTCTCTCTCACTTCCTCACCGCTTTCTCCCAGCTGCTGTTGCGCAGCTTTTCCTCTCTCTCTAGGCTGCTGTCCCAGAGGCACAACCAGCGCCGCTCACGGCCCAGCTCTGGCCAGCGGCGGGGCCCTTTTGGAGCGGAGTGGAGCTGGCTCTTCTCTGACATGGGGCAGCTGCTGGGCTCTGCTCACAGAGGCCACCCCTGCAGCCCCCCAGTACCAAAACCTGGACATAGATGCCCAACACTCACAAGATCTTATTTCAAACAGTGATATCTTTATCCAAAACAAAGAAAAATCCATGCAGGAATAAATGTTTCAATTCCTACATAGAACATTTAAGGCCAAAAATAATTAACAGTTGAATTGTCTTTCCGGCAGGTCAATTTCCTTAATAACTAAGGGCCCATTCCAAAGATGACAAAGTAAATCAAGGACTTTCTGATGGAACTATTGATCAGCGGAGTTTAAAACACCGTCTCAATAATAATAATATGTTTTTAAAAAGTGGGAGGAAAATGAATAATACAGCTGCATAATACAGTTCCGTATGTTACAAGCTGATGAGCTACAAATGATATTATAGACAGTGTGTGAGTGTCTTTGCAGATCTGAAAGCCAGTTTTTTACCTTCTTTTGTTGACAAGTCACAGGAGTTATACACCAGCTATTAGAACCAAATACATAAAAAGATTCTGTCCTCATAAAGTAATCTGGACATCTTAGTTGTTTTCTCTGTCTCTCTCACTCTCTCTCCCCTTTTTTTTTTTTTTTAGACAGCCTGTTTGCAGCCTTTTAATACCTTGATTCAACAAGAATAATATCAGTCTAGTCCAATCATCACAGCTCATTCTCACCACCATAAAACTGAAAAGCCTTGTGCTCTGCTTCGTCTGAAGAAAAAGAAGAGTTGTAGCATTTCAGTTTGTCAGAAAATAAATAAATAAATAAATAAATAAATTTGCTGATGACAGTATCTTTGTTTCCACAGCTTGTTAGTATTTTTTGTTTTGTTTTGTTTTACATGGTTACATGACCTCTCATATTACAGTGCTTAAATATGAATCCACGAGTACTATTAAAGCATATGGCAACAATGCTGAAGTTACCAACCAGAAAACATAACTACCATCTGGAAGCTGATGTTTTTGCACTTTCCATTTAGCCTTAAAAAAGCTAAATTATTTTCTAGTCAGAAGACAATCCATTCAAAAGCAGTTAGGATTTTTAATAAGGCTCTTCACTTGACTGGAAAGTGTTTTCTGCTTGAATCTTAGATTCCTTCTAGTCTTTTCATGTAAAAAATGCATTTGAAGAAGTGATGGTGGCAAGCAGAGAGCTCTGCACTAAATTCTCCACTATTATGTAAGGGACAGCCAGCACATGTTTGTACCATCTTAAGTACATACCATCCAAAGCCCAAAGCAAGACCACTGTGTTTTTTTTTTTTTTTTCCCTATGTGAATAACATGCATTAATGAGAACAAAAAGATGCATGTGAAACACATAGAATCAACATATTCTGATAAAACTGGCAACTAGAAGTCCTGTCATAAATTCTTGGGACTCCATTTAAAGTGATACAATGCAGAAACTGATAAGAAAAAAATAAAACAAGTGTTGTTTGGCAGGTACTTGCACATATCACCTGTGGTCACACTGGTATCAAAAATGAATGCTGAGTTTGTATAGTGTTTACTCATCACTGACACCTAAAGAGAAGTTCCTACCAAGGAGTATTTTGTGGTTAAAGAAAGAATCACGAAACAAGAAATGAAGAGGCCTTCTCTTTGTGGGAATTCTGTCAGGAAAGCAAGCCACATATGTGATATCAAATATAAACAGAACATCCATTGTTCCAGTACTGTCACATTTCACTGATAAAACTGTCAGTATTGCCCAGTGCCTTGTGCCAGAAACCCTCAGATCATGGTGAGAATCAGCATGCATAAGCATTCTGACCATCCAAAAGTTGGTGGAAGATGCTGTGACACCATATTTTAATACTGAAGCTTTTGTTCAAAACGCCACCTCTGTTTTCCTTCTTTCAAAAAATTTATATATATATATACCCTTCAGACTGTGTGCAGAAAGAAATGAGTACTGTGGAAAAAAGAGATCCTACACAGCAGAATGGGAAGCGGGGCTGAGTCACACAGCCAAACTTCTTTCCATTTCCGTGGAAATCAATAACAACGAAGAATCATTCCTTTGCGCTGTGGAAACAGGTGATGAGAAGGGAAGGAATGGCAGTATGTTAGTCTGAAAAGATGATAAATGCTGTAATTGTTGCCTACCCCTGTTGGTCTCCCCAGACTAGAATTTGGCTCAGAAAATGCTGAAACAAAGAGGCATTGTTCTAATTCATTGGTTACTATTCGCTGTTGCAGAATGGTGCTTTACGCGTGTGAAATTTGTTCCAGTCTGTGTTAGTTAAAAGGGTTGTAGCACTTTGAAAACAAACTGTCTTATCTAAAGGCTAAGCTTCAATAACTAGCAGACCAAGAAGCCAGAAGAAAATATGTAACACAGCAAGAAAAACAACTAGAACAAAGGAGACAAAGGAGACTACCAGTCCACTTGTAATTAATCACGAGATGGTAATGGCGTATTTAGCTCAGTCCGATAACTTTATCATCCTTCTAAAATTTTCTGTGTAAGACTGACAAGTCTGCAAGGGATCTACATGCTTCTTTGTGTGTGTGAACAGTTTAGCAAAATTCCAAATCTAAAGTTTTTTCTGGGTCTCATTAAAAAGTAGTAGTTATGGTAGTGGACAGATAAGAAAAATAAAATAAGGGATAATCATCCCATGAAGTTGGAACTGACAACTGTAATCTCACTGGAGAAAAAAAGAGACTGAAGTATATTTAAATTTCTTGCATTTTGCCTGGAGGAAGGATGCAAAGTCAGAACAATTTTCTGCTTTGAGAACAGAAGCTAGCAAAGTCTTGTCAACCCAGCAACTCATAATGTAAGTTGTGCCCTAAGAGTCTTTCTGCAGCAAATTCCTAGGGAGATCACAGCCTTGTTAAGGATAGCAGAAATCCCACGACACATTGCTACTTTCAATTACAGTACTCGGTAGTCATACCAGCCTCAACCTAGTTTAACATGAATTCCTAAATCCTTGATTTACACCAAGAATTAAACTTGATCTTCTCAATCAAAGTGTGGGTTGATTATGCATTGACAGCAAGGAGAAACAGTTCTGATAGATACAACCTGGCATGAGATAAAAGCAAAATATAGTTACTGTTGAAATTCCATCTAGATTCCTTCATTGCAAAAGAACACTCAAATAATGAGTATCAGAATGCAGCAAAGAAAAACAAACAAACAAAACACAATTTATTTATTCAGTAAAATCAAATTTTCTGTTCTTCCACATAAATCTAGCAGCAAGCGAAGGTTATGTGCTCCAGACTGCTTGAAGGAAAAAAAAATGTCCTAAAAGATGGTGAAGCTTGAAGGCAATAAGTCATTCTTTTCATAGCTGAAGTCTCGTGGTAAATAAACCTAAGTGTGCAATGTCATATTTTCTCTGGATTAGACAGTAAATGCTATAGAATTGGAACACAAAATGTTATGTCAGTTATGGCTGCTGTACCTGAAGTTTTAATTATTATGACAACAATGATTTCTACAGCCAACTGAAACACTTAAGATTTTACTAAGGATTTTATTTATACTTTGTATTTATGCTCAGAAAATTCTGCTGATCACTGAAAGAGCATCTAGTGCAAAAATAATCTAGCATGGTGAAATAAGACCTCGTCCTTTGTGTTTGTACCCTACGACAGAAGGTCTTACTGAAAGCTGAACTGAACAGAAGTCCAATATGACATTTGTCATCAACAAAAGAAAGTAAGTTTAAATAGCAATTTGGGCAAAAGTCCAGCTTTGCAGTGAGCTGGAGAGATGAAATTTGCTATTGACCTATCTCTTCCTCTCTACTGAAGTCAAGGGAACCATCCTTGATAGCCAAAGATAAAGTTTTTACAAAGTATGTCTCTCCTCCATAAAATGACTAGCCAAATGATTGCCTTACAAAATTAGTATTTCTAAACACAATTTATTCTCAAATGTCTTTGAAAACCTTCTGCATTTCCCCAGACACTGATGTCTGAAAGAGCACATTAAAAGAGCATCTAAAAATGATAAAAAAAAAAGGCAAAAATGGAAACAAAACAAAACAATAAAAAACAATTGAATTTCTTAAGTTTTGGCTTTAAATATTTTGTTTTATCCCCATAGTATAGGATCCTGTAGTATAANACTGTTGAAATTCCATCTAGATTCCTTCATTGCAAAAGAACACTCAAATAATGAGTATCAGAATGCAGCAAAGAAAAACAAACAAACAAAACACAATTTATTTATTCAGTAAAATCAAATTTTCTGTTCTTCCACATAAATCTAGCAGCAAGCGAAGGTTATGTGCTCCAGACTGCTTGAAGGAAAAAAAAATGTCCTAAAAGATGGTGAAGCTTGAAGGCAATAAGCCATTCTTTTCATAGCTGAAGTCTCGTGGTAAATAAACCTAAGTGTGCAATGTCATATTTTCTCTGGATTAGACAGTAAATGCTATAGAATTGGAACACAAAATGTTATGTCAGTTATGGCTGCTGTACCTGAAGTTTTAATTATTATGACAACAATGATTTCTACAGCCAACTGAAACACTTAAGATTTTACTAAGGATTTTATTTATACTTTGTATTTATGCTCAGAAAATTCTGCTGATCACTGAAAGAGCATCTAGTGCAAAAATAATCTAGCATGGTGAAATAAGACCTCGTCCTTTGTGTTTGTACCCTACGACAGAAGGTCTTACTGAAAGCTGAACTGAACAGAAGTCCAATATGACATTTGTCATCAACAAAAGAAAGTAAGTTTAAATAGCAATTTGGGCAAAAGTCCAGCTTTGCAGTGAGCTGGAGAGATGAAATTTGCTATTGACCTATCTCTTCCTCTCTACTGAAGTCAAGGGAACCATCCTTGATAGCCAAAGATAAAGTTTTTACAAAGTNAAAACCTTCTGCATTTCCCCAGACACTGATGTCTGAAAGAGAACATTAAAAGAGCATCTAAAAATGATAAAAAAAAAAGGCAAAAATGGAAACAAAACAAAACAATAAAAAACAATTGAATTTCTTAAGTTTTGGCTTTAAATATTTTGTTTTATCCCCATAGTATAGGATCCTGTAGTATAAGATTCTGTAATTCCTATCAAATGGGATTTATTTCTTTGTGAGTCAGTCTTCCTGAGCAATAAAACATTTATATACTTTTAGCGATACCTTATTTCATGAATAATCCTGTTGTCTTCAATGAAACTGCAAAAATCTGACCTGCGTATTAGTTGTAGGGATAAACCAAAAGAAAATGCGTTCTCATTAAAAGATACTTTGGAACAGGCCACACAGACAGAGTGGAATTTTCAAGTTCATTTTAGTCTGGAATCAGGAGATTCAAAATCATTAAGAATCTACCTCTCTAAACATGCTGTTTGGAATTCTGGTAGAACAATATAATGCCATATTGCAGGCTCTAAACCAAGGAATATTTGTTAAGATTTTATGTACTGGTTTATAACACTAACACTGTACTGGTTCCAGACTGAAATGAGTTTCCATTAGTTATGTTTATGAGCTAGCAATTTATTTGTGACTTCACTTTTCTACAAAAA
>VXAL01009005.1:0-62948 GCA_013399475.1 Chauna torquata
TTTTTTCAGAATCCATCCTCCATTTCTGACTTTGGAGAGGATTGGTGGGAAGCACATGTCAAGTTGTGCTTGTGAAGCCCTACTAGAAGAGCCAAGCCTTGCTTGGTGGGCGAATGAGGGGGGCTCGTGCACAGCTGGCCCCAGCAGCCAAGGAGGGGGCAAGGGAGTGCAGTGGGTAGTGGAGTAATAGGGCTGGGTGGGCAGAGCTGGAAAGGCGGCAGGCTGAGGTGGCAGCTCAGGGGAGGAAAGGTAGGAGTGCACAGGATAGTGGCTGCACAGAGCAGGGACATCTGAGCTGGGGGTGTTGCGGCTGCTGCAGGATGAAGACTGGGAAGCTGGAAGGTATGGGACACTCAGCAGTGGAAAAGAGATTTGCAGGTTTGGACAAAAGGCAGAAAGATGAAAGCAAAAGGCTTTGTAGCAGTTGCTGGCTTTGGTGACTGGAGGAATGGGAAGCTTGAAAGTCTTGATCAGGAAGCAAGGAGTTTAGAAAGGGAATTGTCACCCTGAGCTCATCTACCCAGGCTCAGCTCAGAAGCAGAGACATGCACAAGGATGTCTTCTGCAAAACTGCCAGGTGGTATTAGAAATATGGCAGCCCTGCTGCATAGCCCTGCCCTATGTTTGGAGCAGTTCCAGTGTCTTGTCCACAGCACCACTCTTTCCTCCTTGAAAGCCTTTTGAAAAGTGCATTGACCAGCACAGACTGCCCCAGACAGGGGGGAATCTCTGCCTTCATCACTGCTACAACCATTTGATTTTGAGAGCCCACATGGCAAAGAATGTATTTCAATGTGTATTTTGTAAAGTGCCATTAAACCTAGAATAATTATTAATTACGAAGAATAATGAAGGTTTCGGTGGGGTGATTTTTCAAATTGCAAAACTACCGAGAAATGAATTTGTCTTGCAGCATCTGCCAGAAATAGTGCAGGGGGTTAAGAGGCAGTGGCAGAGTCCTGCAGGGATGTTTGCATGGTCTGCACCTTCTCAGGCCTTTGACTGGCTTCCAGAGTGCTACCCACTCTTTTTTGTAAGCAAACTAAATTTTTCAGTTAAAATATCAGAACTGCAAAAGGTGAGTCAAAGGTTTAAACCCAGTGAGTTTATAATCCCAAAAGTTTCAACCTGATTCTAGGCTGTTCATTTGTTGTTGTTTTTTTTAAAAAAAAATCTGCCTTTAAATGGCACAAAGATTTCCTGTTTATCACTGATCATTTGCCACATTTCACCATAGAAATATTCTACTGGTCAATACAGTAGTTTGTCTAGCACTTTGTGATCCTCCAGATGAAAGAAAAAATTGAAATAATTTATGTCATTTAGAATAAGCACCTGGGAAAATCTGCAAAATATAGATTATCTCCTACAGAATACTTTCCCATGTAAAACTATGTTTCTGGCAAATGCTTGAGTAATAGATCACATTTTAAAATATGGTTTGTTATATTGAATGATTATGCTTAAGTACATTTTTGGATCTTGATTTCTAGGAATACAAGTACCATTTAGTTAATCCACATCTGGTATGCAGTGTATAATGCTGAATGTTTTACTCAGAGTCATGCCAAAGTTTTAAGTGATCAACAGAAACAGTGTCTGCAAACTGAATATATGAGAACATAAATTATAGTGACAAAAGACTGGAATTTTAAGATACCAAACACAGAATCCAAATAAAATTGATGTATTGAGGTTCTGTGCTCCAGGGGCTGAGTACCTAATTCATAGATTTGACAGATTTGTGGCTTCTTCATAGAAGGCAATTGATACTTTGCAAGATCAGGCCAACAGAGAAAGAATTGCCCATGTTTTTAAAATCATAGATGAAATGCATTTATGCATTTATATGTATAAATTTGTATGCATTTATTCATGCATTTAGTTGTCTAACAAAACCTTGTTACATGAAGGGGTTAGAATTTTCCACAGGGTTATATTAATTTCTCTGTTGTTTACACAGTCTAATTTTAAAATGGTAAATTGATATGTAAAACGCAAGGATCAACAGCAGGACTTTTTGTCCATAAGCATTCAAGAAAAATATCACCCTACGATGTTTTTCAGGAATATTAAACCTAACCATGACAGAAAAAGTATGTTTACTATGTGTGAATTGCAAAAAGAGGTAGTGATGATAGCATCAGCTACGAGTAAGTTTGCCTGACACTTTCGGTGACAATACCCTATATTCTGTTGCTATAACTTAGCAGTACTTTAACTGTTCGCTATTTTATGGCTGAAATTTCACATATTTGAATTTTATACAGTCACACATACTTGCTGGAGACCACCTTTCCTCCCTCTCTTTCCCTTCCTCCCTCATTCACTCACTCTCTCCCTCCTTCTACCCCAGTATTCTCCAAAGTCATGGCCAAATTACATTGTTTTGTGTTCTGTTCACCACCTTTTGTCTGCACAGCTGCACTACTTCACCCCTCAGAGAAGTGATCTGAGGTTTCTAAGGGGGCAGGGTTTTGTTTTTTTTTTTTTTTTTGTCATGGAGATGCTCTTTTCTGTCTTCAGTGAAAAGCTCAGCAAGCTTGACCAGGGTCCAAGTCTTCGAAAGATCTCTTCATCAGTGCTCGGGAGGGACTTGCTAGCACTTTGTGGTTGAAACTCCAGCGGGTGCAATGACACTCTCAGCCAGGAGAGACAGAGCTTTTCCTACCTATAGCTGCAGCTTTGGGATGTTACAGATTAGGACCAAGAGCTTGTTTTTCCTTTTTCCTGGATTTTTATTCCGCCTTTTTCTTTTTCTTTTTCTTTTTCTTTTTCTTTTTCTTTTTCTTTTTCTTTTTCTTTTTCTTTTTCTTTTTCTTTTTCTTTTTCTTTTTCTTTTTCTTTTTCTTTTTCTTTTTCTTTTTCTTTTTTTCCTTTTTCCTTTTCTGTTACAGGTAGAGAATGAGAGAATGAAGCTACCTGATGGAAATGCAGGGTACAAATAGGTATGAAGTTGATACATGAGGAGACTGCTGAGAGAACCTGGTAAAAAAAGGGAACTGGAAGCTTGTGGAAAGAAAAGAAAACTGGGTCAAGGATTTATGATGGGGAGACACCAGGAGTGAGGGTCAGGGAGGACAGAGGGAAGAAGGAACGATAAAACGAGACTTAGTGGAGACATCAGGAGTGGAGCCAGAATTCTGGATAGGATGTGCCACAAAAATCACGGAACAAATCATAAATCTCTGGAAAACTATTATTTGCAAGTGCATAGCAGTACTTCTTAGTCATTTTCTAACTTTTCAGATTGTACTAGTGCCCATTATATTCTCCTAAATTCTGCATTTCTTGAGTGACACATACGTTAGGTAACGTATTCAACACTAGAATTCAAGTAACCATGGACATGGTTAAACTTTTTCCCTCTGTTTTACCCTCGAATTTACCCTTTGGCCCAAGGAAAAGTACACTGGGCCAGAGTCCAGGAACTGTAAGTTCTAGCTTCATATGTGACTAATGTATGACTTCTTACACTTCACCGTCATTGTTATGGAGTCTTTTCCTCAGCAACCTAGTCACATTACAGCTAACATTGTTTTGTGTTTCTATCATGTAGAAAAATACCCTGCAGAGATGTGTCACAAGATTTATATTACTGCAGCATATAATTACCACTCAAAAAAGAAAGCATATCTTCTTGGACCCAGGTTCTCAAAAAATGACTTTTAAGACTTCTGTGTGTGTGTGTGTGGTGTGTGTGTGTGTGTGTGCACATGTTTTTAACTTAGAAACAATGACCCAGCAAAACCTCTAGTCTTTAAGCCAGCACCATTTTGAACAATACTTATAGTCCAAGTGTATGGCTGAAGCAGGTGGAGGTGTAAATACCACACAGCAAAATCCTGAATAGACAAGAACTTAGGAAAGAAGATGTTTAGTACCTGGCAAGACTCAGTCCTCAGCATGTAACTTGGACAACACTGGAAATCAAGGCATCCTGGTTCCCATCCCTCTGTTGTAACAACTAATTACATCACACTGCCCTCTCCATCATTTTACGATGCATTCCCTTAAGACTGTTGGCTAAACTAATTTTTGGCTTATGCACGCACAGTTCCCAGCTTCAGCTGGCTTTCCACCACCTTCACACCACATCCAAGTATTTCCCCCCAACATCAAGCATCACAATAGTGCATAACGTACCCAGGGCTGTGGTCTCCCAGCTTTCTCCCCACTGGGCATGCAATTAGCGTGTTTAAAACCTAGTATGTTTAAAATCCCACTAGAATTGCCTGAATTCTTTTTCAGTAGCAGCCTAAGTTTAGAAAAGGACAAGTAAACTCATTTATACTGGTTAAATTAAAAATAGCGGTTATGCTGTGACAATAGCAGCAGGGGAAATCCCAGTTGGTCTTTTGGAACATTTCAGGCTTCCTGCTTCATTGCCTCTGCTGCAGAATATTCAGTTACGTAACCCAGCAAACAGCATTGACACACTCATCTGAGCAGGCACATCGCCAAAAATATTTGGTCTACTGAACACCCCTGGTATACAGGCTGGAGACTTTTGTGACCCTCCTCCACATGAACTTCAGCTTTAAATGGCAAGAAGTGTTTGTGCTGCTCTCCCTTGAGAAACCCAGATTTACTTTTATGAGGCCATCAATATTAATGTTCATGCGGCATTAACAAAAGCTATTTTCCCCTTCCTCTTACGCTGCCAAACATGAACAATGAAGTAACTTTGTAATCAATGTCATCTTCAAACTGTTTCTTTTTTCTTCCCCCCTGCTTGTCCCCTTCTCTTTTCCTATTTCATGTGGGGTATTTTTTTTTTTTTTTTGGCTGCTGAGCCCTATCTTTAGTTTTCTTTCCCTTGTTTATTTATGTGGCCTTCTTAGCTTTGGGCTTACATCAAGTTCCTCTGTAACATGCAATCATACAGTTATACAAATGTCTCCATAATGCTGAAATTGTCACATACATTCCAGATGTCAAATCCAAAACACTTTGGGTTTTAAGAAGAAAGACAAGAGAGGAGCAGAACAGGCTGAAGCATATGCACTCAAGATTTTGGAAGGTGCACATTCCCAATAAAGTCTTCCAGAACCACCACAACAATTACTCAGCGCAACACAGCCACTCACAAGAGCAGGGTCCCTGCAGACTTGCAGGCTCTTATACGTGATGTTCCTTCTCTTCTGAACTATAGACACTCCTCAGATGAAGATATGTTTTGCAGAGAAGAGCTCCTAAACTTTATCCAGGCAGAGTTTGCATTTCACTGGAGATTGATTGTTCCATAAGGCTAATGACATGAATTTCTACATTTTTCCGTCTACAGTTTTAACTGCAATCTTTCTGCAGACAATCCCTATTTTAAGAAAGTAAGCAAGCAGAGAAAGCTGTTTACTTTCACAAAACTGTTTAAGGAACCTACAAAATTCAGAAACTAAGCTATTTGTTCTTGAGCTCTACCAATGCTCACCTATTGACTTTCATGTAAATATTGAATTCAGCTTGCTGTGGCTGCCTCATGGCATCTGGGAAGTAAGTATAGCTGACAGCCAGCTTGTGTCAGCAAGCTGGGGAAGGGCCTTGGTCCAAGCTATACTATGAAGGCATGTCTCTGTAGTCAGGTGGAGACAGTTGTGGAATAGCTTAGCTCATTTTCAAAGCTGCAAAATGGAAGACACACTCAATCCAAAGGCTGTTTGGACATGCTAACGTGGAACTGTGCCCAAGCTAATAGGTTCTGCTCAGAGGCAGGTTATTCTTTTACATATGTTGGCTGGTCCCTTATTTGGTGAGGTATATATGCTATAGCTGGAAATAACACAGTTCAGCCTTTAGTATGAACGTTGATTGCTAGATAGTCTGCTTAGAAAGCCAGACTTTCTTTTTCTTTTTCTTTTTCTTTTTTTCTTTTTCTTTTTCTTTTTCTTTTTCTTTTTCTTTTTCTTTTTCTTTTTCTTTTTCTTTTTCTTTTTCTTTTTCTTTTTCTTTTTCTTTTTCTTTTTCTTTTTCTCCCTTCCAAAGATCCCAGGAAAGTCATGAACTAGGATGGGATATATTTTGTTTGCATGGCACAGCAGAAGTTAAGCTGAAGTTAAGATGCTAAACCTCTTAATGGTTTGTTTCTCTGTCATATTCACAATGTCTTTCATTTAGCAGGACCAAGCAAAAGCAGAGAGAACTCCTAAAATCCCATTAGTCAAAAATGTCCCTTTCTCCCTTATAACTCTCTAATGCATACATTATAGTGGTAATGTATTCTACAATACATTTGGGGTTTATCATTTTTTTAAGTTAAATATTATAGTTAAATATTTTTTCCATGGAAAGCCCTACTACAGTTATCAAATGTATTATTATAAGATCTTAACCTTATATTAAAATGCTTGGTGTCTGTATATCAAGAACTCATAAATGTCTTCAAAGGAAATTTGATGATAATGCATTTCTATTTCCCATTCTACACAGATTCCAATTTAATAAATTCACATGTAACAAGGTTTGTTGCTTTACTATACCATTAACAAAACCAGATGACCTCTCTGTGTCAGAGGTAAGCCAGTTCATATACCATCCTACTACTATTTCTGTTATCGTAACTAAGCTTTTAACTACCTAGGGCTCTCAGCAATTACTTTCTAATCCTTACCTACAATTGCTAAAAATCTATAAAAATGTAAGTAACCTCCAGGACTAAGCTTCAACACAGCCCTGAACTATGGTGTCTAAAATGGTTTCTGGACCGCACAGAACTTCACAACCTCCTGCACTGATTGTGCACCCGTATGTCTTGATTAAAAATCACGCAGGCTGCATCTCACGGGGTTTAGTACTTTGTCTTTCACAAAAGATGTTTAGTACCTTAAAGAGTAAATGCTATGCAGAGATATACTGTGGGAAAAGACTGATGCTTGAATTGTAGAAGTTGTTTTCATTGCAGAGTTAAATTGTAATCTACATTGCATTAATGCCTCTCACACTCTCTTGAGCAAAACTGTCTGCATAAAAAATGCACAGAGATACCACTTTAACTCAAGTTAACTCTGTAGCAAAGACAACAGGACTTTGGTGCTGAAAAGACTTGAGTGCTCTCTGCCTTTAGTGAGACTTCCATGCAAAAAGTCAGATGCCATTGGAAATTGGTAAGTTGTAGATCTGGCTTGTACTTTAGGATGGGAGAAATCCTGTGGCAGGACCTAATTCTGTCTGTTGTGTATAGAAGGAATGTAGACAGCTACCTTAGACTAGATAGATACCTGCTTACAGATCACAAAACTCAGCTGGGATGCACCCCATCCAGTAGCGATGGTTAACATTTTAGTGAAAAATTCCTTTGTATTTTCCTGGGATACTGGCAACTTTTGACTTAGATTTAACTATTGTAAAAAGCCGTGGTAAAACTGAAGAGAGCAATGGATAGAGAGAGACTCCTTTCTTAGGTGCACACAACACACAATTCCCCCAGGCCTATGGATTTTGTCCCTCTCTCACAATAGAGCTCCCTGAAGCTACTGTCTATCTGTCATGAACGGTAGACCCTCACGCTTGTTTATACTTGACTGAGGTACAGTTTAGCTGTGCATCTAATGTCCTTTTGCCTCTGTGGGCTTTTTCAAATCTCTGTAGAGTGGGAGTCACTGCTGAGACAGCGGCTGCTGTGCCATGGCAACCCCTATCAGAATAAATATATTCTTATGTCACAAACACATGGATTAGTTTTCACTCCATGGGAGACAAAGTATCTTTCTTTGTACTTACTGTCTCATAAAATAGGCCATAAGAGTGACCATAAGACCACCACCACTTCTGGACCATATTAAAGGTTCCCCTAACACAGTATCTTGTCTTTGGCAACGTCCAAGAGAGAATGCTTAGGGAAAGAATATATGAACAAGGTGTGAAAACTGTGATATTCCCCAGTAAAATCCTCTCTGGCATCAACACAGCCTTCCAAACCCAAGAGTGATTGTCTTTGCAGTTAACAGCTCTTGATTAAATTTAATTCTAGGATTATTTCTACTGTTTTTTTGCTTTTTTTTTTTTAATCAGTTTGAACTTTGCAAGTCCAGACTATCCTGTAGCATTGAGTTCCACAATTTAGTTACCATTGTGTGAAAAATGAATCCCTTCCCTTGATTTTGATCCTATCACCTGCAAATGGTTGCATTTAAGGCAACCCAGTTCTTAAATTGTGAGAGACAGGGAAGAATCACTCTGTATTCATTCTTTCCATGTCACTAATAGTTTTATAACCTCTGTCATATCATATCCCCAACAGTTATCTCTTCTCCATTTTAAAGTATCCCTAGCTTGTTCATTTTCTTCTTCTGTGGAAGCCACTCCTTTTCTTTGGTCACACATATTGCCATTATTACTATCTTTCCTACTTCTGCATCTTTTTTTTTTTTAAGAAAATGACCTGAACAATGCAGTTTTCAAAATGTGGGTCGAATTTGTAAATCTGGATCTAGAAATTGCATCATTATTTCTGTGTTATTTCCATTTCCTTCTCTTAATACTTTGTTTGTTTGCAATTGCTGAGCATTAATCTGACATTTGCATACAGTATCTCTCCAGTAATTCAGACACCTCCTTCTGTAGTTGTTATAACTTTTTTCGAGCTGTATATAAACATAATGAGGATTTTTTTCCCCCATGGGCATTACTTTGCATTTAACGTTAATTTTTTTTCCACCATTTATAGCCAGTTTGCTCTGTATTGAGAGAACATTCTGCATCCATTCTGTAATTGGCTCTTGATTTGCATCATCTGCTGATCTTATGACCTCACCATTTACTTCATTAATTTACTTCTTTTTACATTCAAAATGTAAAGTAGTGTAGGACTGAGCATAAAACCTTGAAGAACACCTCAAAGTACACTATTTCTGTTGTGAAAACAGAACACTACCCTTTCATTCTCTGTCCTGATTTCTGAAGTTTATCTTTCAGCTACATATAAATGCCTGAGAAAACGTACTGCATCTCATGCTTGCTTTCTTTAGCACATATTGGTGAAGGATCTTCCTGGAGGTTTATGGAGATGCATCTACACAGAATTAACAAAATCATTCTCATTCATTTGCACATTGATTCTTTCAAAGAACTCTGTTCATTTGTACTTTTTACCCTCCTTTTGCAAAAGCTTTATTAACCTTCTCTTTTCATATCATGGTTAGTTATGTCTGCTCATTTTTCATCACAGTTTGTATCATTTTACTCTGTGCAGAACTCAGGCTTATTGGTCTGTAACTCCTGAGATCCTCGTGAACTTAAAAACAAAAGCAATGTCACATTCGTCACATTCCATTCCTTTGGAACAGAGGCCAAACTAAGTGTGGAGTTACATCACAGTTAATAATTTGTCACATATATCAGGCTTCCTTTAGAAGTGTTTTGAGAATCTGATCTAATCTGGGTGATTTGTTACCATTTGGTTCTATCTAATCTGAAATTTCTTCTCTGACACTTCAATTTGAGATAATTTCTTTGACTTGGCCCCATAAAAAAGATTCTGCTGTGGAGACCTGCCTAAGCCTGCCTATGGTGAACATTAATGTGAAAAATTCATTTAGCATTTCTGCTCTGGGCTTATCTTCTTTAAATGCTCCTTTTATATCCCAAACATTATAGAATGCCTATAAAGTGTCTGGCATAACTCACGCTTCTGATGTGTTTAGAGAAAGTCTTATAATTCATTCTTATGCTTATCACAAGATATTCCTCAAAATATTTCTGGCCCACTTTATAAAGGCTTTATATTAAATGTGGAAGAGTTTACGTTCTTTTCTGTTTTCCTCACTTCAACATAATTTCCACTTTTTGAAGACTGTCTTTTATTTCTAACAGCCTCTTTCTCATTTCTGTTTAATCATGCCAAATTTCTGTGTGTGTGTGGTCCTTTTAAAGTCTCTTTTGATAAGTAGTAAATGTTTGCTCTTAGTCTCTAGTATAGTATCTTTAAACAATCAGCATACCATCTGCAAACTTTTTACTCTTTTGGCTTCTTCTTTTAATTCCTCCTTAATAGCCATGATTTGCATATTTCAATAATATACTTAATAGCCTAATAGCGTACAGGAGATACATATACTTTGATATTGTCTTCTGGTTTCTAGGCAAATCTTCATAATGCAGGAATTTCTTTTTAATTACTATTTCTAATAACATCTGCATGTTGTTATTTTCCCCCAGACTCCTGCTTTGTTTCTTGGGGAATTTCAACAACTTGTCAATAAAACAAGAATCAATCAGATCTCGGATAAGACAGCACAGGGTAAACCACCCTCCAGCTGCTCTGAACTGTACTGAGTAGGTCAGTAGAGCCAGGACAGATGGGGTCCCGCTCCTACGGTCAGGGCTTGCTCTCAGGGCTTGCAGAAGAGCGCTGCGAACACCACGTGGGGCACACGCAGGCCTGGGGAGCAAGGCAGGAGTGCCTGAGCCCTCTCCTTCCACTCGTGCTTGCCACTGTGTTTTCAGTGTTTCACAACAAGGGAGGACACTGGTTGATCTGAATGCTCGTATACACTTAGCTGCACAATTTTTTTTGCGAACATGAGGAAAACCAAAAACATTAGGCAACTCAGTAGTGCTGGACCCTGGCATTTTTTTCGGTACAGACAGGTACAAGTCAGAAGTAGCATTGGTTGAAGCAAATAAATAAAAAGAATGTGAGATCAGAACTGACTGGTGAGGTTTAACTATTGCAGAACTGCATAGTGAATTCTCATGGATTTGCTAAAGAAAATGAAATTATTTCATTCCATAAAGTCTTACAACGCACTTCTGCTGAATGTGGGTCACATCCAGATTTCAAGACATTATTTTCTCTCTCAAATAACTTTCAAGACCAGTAAAATTAATAACTGATGATATAGAAAGATAAAATTTTGATATAAGAGAGCTAATAACAGAGGGATGGAAGGAAAAGACTAGTTCAGCAATGCACAAGCGCCCAAATAATAAATACGAATGATTATCACACGCCACGGGCATGTCAAACGTTTTCTTTCTCTCTCCTACACTGCCACCTGGTGGTACCCTACAGAAAAAGCAGGTTCTGATACAGCTGATTTTAGTAGCACTAGTGCTAGGAAAGCTTCTTTCTTCAAATACCGTTTCTCACAAACTTACCGTGATTGTTTTCTGAGTAGTTTGGTTGCTGTTGCTATAGGTATAGGTGTTTTTAATTTTTGTGTACATTATATCCCATTATACCTATGTTTATTTTCAAAAGCCTTGATTCCTGTGACTTAGTCTTTATACATAATACAATCACCACATTAAATAATAAAGTTGTTCTTTTAGAAGAATATGTGAAATCCTTTTTTCCCAATTAGTTACTAAAAATATTTTCTTCCACCCAACAAAAAAATCCTGTAAAAAGGAAAAAGTCATATATTTCAATTTATAGGAGGAAATCCTGGTCATGTTGAACCTTTTGGGAAAAGTGCAATTGTTTTTTGGGGTGGTGAAAGCATAGCTCATAAAGTTTTCTTTTCCTTCTGGTGGAAACAGAAAAGGAAGTGTGTGTCTTGCCTGCTGTGGAGAAAAATGTGTTACATCTCCAAGAGCAACTTGCACCTGCCATCTTGTCTCTGGCTGACTCTCACTCCAGATGTATGGCAGCAATCAAGAAGAGAGCTTGAATAAGTCTCAGGAGACCTATAAAGACAACAAAATGGCTTATGACCTCTTTTTTGTTCAATATTTCAAAAAGTATAAAAAAAATAACAAAGCACTGAGGTTTTCCATTTGATTTTCCATTTAAAAGACAGATCTTGTAAGAGTGTAAGGTTTATCACATCAGGGAAATGGGAGAAGTGTAATTCAGTTGAGATGTTTTTCAGTTCAGGCTGTTTTCAGCTCTTTAGTTTGTTCCTTTATTTTTGTGCCACTAATGCCTGTATCTGGAAGTGAAAGTTCAATATCTCCATCTGTTTTAAAGAGGAGAATAGTGAATACTCTCACCTCAGATCTCTGAGTAATCCAGATGTCCTCCATGAAAACAAAGCAAAACAAGCCTTGAAATTTCTAGTTTTTAATGTAAATAATCAGGTAGGTGAGAGTACTTTAACAAAATGATACAGTTCAAAACAAAGCTTTTGTTGTTTCAGTACAAATCCAAGTGGTTGGACTAATCATGTTATTTTACCATTCTCATATTTAGGGTCCTTATTTTATTATCAGTGAAAATGCTGTAGGGTAACACAGGGTTAGTACAGCCTCAGCCTAGATCAGCTTCTGTTTCAGATGAAGAATTATCCAGGCAATGAACTGCCTCAGCCTCACTGTGGTTCAATTCCTTTCGCTCCCATTCCATCCAGTATATATTCTGAATAGGATGCTCTACTTCTGTCTCTTGTATTCCTAATGCTTTTGAGTTCCGAATCTTTTTGTGGGAGCTGCTCTGTGTGTCTCTTCTGCCTAATTTAACCATAGTTTATATGGCTATAAGATAAAGATATTTTATACCTCACTAGTCAAGTGTAAACTATTACAGTAAATCGCGTTATTTTCACAAGTTTGGTAACAAGTGCTAGCTGGCATGATAAGTGTGGAAGTAACACTTTTGTTTCCACATTCCTGCTTTCATCATTCACATTTATATCTTCAGGGGAAGAAGGATACTTGATGTCACATTGAGGAGTGTCTCTCTACTACATTTAATTCCTGGGCTGGGAAAAAAATATTGCCTAAATACAGAAGGTCACAATTAAACTCTCCAGTATAAATATACCACTTCCATTTCCTCTTTTTTATTAAACCTTAACAGCATCTGACTGAAACAGAACACTGTCCTGAGGCCACAGGGAACGTTTTCTCAAGCACTGCTAAACTGTTTTTCTTTGTTTTTCTTCGGTTGTTTTCTGAGCTACTACAGCAACCAGGAGAGGAGCTGTTATGCTTGTACCTAGCACTCACATTTAGACTAGCATCTAGTTCTGTAATGATTTAGGTGAAAGTTGTACAATTGCAACCCACATTTAGACCCAGCTGTGTTTCCAGGCCAGAGAGATATTTTTAAGTAAGCAAAAATCAAAATGCAGATTCTTAAGGAAGAGAAATGGAAGAGATGCTATGCAAGGAAAGGCAATTGCTTTCTATCACTTTTCTTCCACTACAACTCCTGCAAAGAGCTGCTACATTCATTTTAACACAAAAGGGAAAAATCATATTTCATATCTTAAACCTGCTTCCCCCAGCTTTGACGAGCTTTATCACAACTGTTTGATATGCTAAGCTCCTCTTTTATTTTTTTTTCCCCTGCCAAAAACCAAGAGCCAATCATTCTGCAGGTGGGATATTCTCTCACTTTGGGGATGTTCCAGTATTGTTCAGTGTAAAAGTTCTGCATATGATATTTCTGTGAATATCTGAAAACAAATGAACAGTGCCACTGGGATTTGTCTCAATGGGATGCAGAATACACAGGCCTGTACTCAGAATGCAGACAGTTGTCTCACAACAAAGTTTTTGTTCTTGAGACAAAATTAAGGTTCAGAATTTGCTATATCAGTATCATTCAGAAAAGTATCTTCTAGAAATAAATTTTGGGAAAACCATTCATTAAATTAATATCCTTAATTATCTTTTCAAAGGCTCCACAGCTCTGTTGTTCTCCAAACACAAAGAGAATGCAACAACTAAAAAGCTCTCAGACTAAAGCACAGCCAGTGACTGCAGCATATTTGTGAGGTGCTTGGAGACAAATGAGATTTTGGCGTAGTGGTGACTCATTTAATTGCACAGCTATCACAAGATAATGTGCTAGTATTAACATAAGTAACTATGTGTTACAATCATTCCTCTCACAGCCTTATATGCTAACATTTATGATAGTGTTCACTGCTTCCAGCTCATAAAACAAATCCTGAAAGTATTCTCACAGAGATTACTTTGTAAGTATTCTGAATAAGCTATTATATTTTGTGTGTGTATAGCACTGTTAGCTGCCTCTACCAGTAGTGAGTGACACTGGATCTGGCAATTACTCACAAAGGCAGGAGTGGGCAGTTGGTGCTCAGAGCTGAAGAGCTGTTGGTGAAGGCGGTGTCAGTCCAACAACTGGGATGTCAGGCATTCCCAAACTGCAGCACACACCAACAGTGACACGTGAATGCTGCCAGAATGGCAAAATGTCTCCCTCTATGCACACAGCCCTGAGAATCCAGGAGGTACTACTGGAAACTAAATTTAGGAACACTCATCTTAGACCCATTAGCTCAAAATAACTGGCCAAACTGAACTGAGCAGAACTACTTGATGTGGCAAGAAAAATGATAAGAGAAAGGGTTGCCTAAAATGAGGTGTGCTGAATTCCAGCTCTGGGCTGTTTGAATTTTTAAAGCTGGGCTCTGTTAAGGACGTGGGGAACATCTGACTACTGAATGCCGCTGGTGGTTTGGGATTCTACATGTCATTTTTTTGGAGAAAATGAGGCGGAGTTACATCTTGAGTACAGAGGAAAGTGTGCAGGGTGGGGAATGCTGGTGATGCATTAACTGCATCTTCTATGTATCTTGCAGTCTCTTTCAAGGAAAGTAACAGAATAGGGGCACAGAGAAGAAGAGCGGTAGCAGAGCTGAGGAAAATATGACAAGCAGAGCAACAGCAAGTAACAGTAGGTGGCAACAAATCAGCTTTTCCGTTTTCTTGGATCACTGCAGCAATCATTGGCTTGATTTCCCGATTTCCTGATTTTCCAGGACTTCAAAGGCAGATTTCCTTTTGCATCACTTGGTCACCTGGTCTCATTTCTAAAGCCTGAGCTCCTCTCAGCTCCATGTGCTGTTTAGGAAAGCAGCAGCACAGTGATGGAAATGAAGATGAACACGGAGCAAGTGCTACAGCATGGGGGTAGAAGGCATTCGCTAATGGAGATGAAAGTCATCCCCAGATGCAGGCCCCCTCTCACCACCTGACTTCATGTGGTGGCTGTGCCCTGTGATAAAACCCATGGAGAAGTGAGATGGACACACCAGTTGCATTGGGGTTGTGTCTACTCCCTGTTTTTTTAACACTAATTTTTATTGCCTTCCTGTCTGAAGTCGAGCTCTCTCTCTGTCCTCCTGCCAATAACATTTATTCATTAGCTGTAGCCTTCAGCCATATTTGATGGAGATACAGAGTCCATAAAGATGTTATGTTCCTGCAGGTAGCAAGAAAATAGGTAGCCATGCACAGGAGATCCCATCAGAGCCTTTCTGAAAGGATACATGGAGCACAAGTTTCTTCTTTACTGGACACCAGAGAAACTGCATGGAAGAGCGCCATTCCCAAGGATCTGACTGCATGAGACCTTCACCTTGTCTTGGACACCGTAGAATGCAGCCAGAAGACACAGTCAGAAACTGAGCATTTCTCTGCCCACAGAATTAGTTGTGCAAAAAAGAGGTTTTCAGCCCAGCAGGCTGTACTATTTTGACCACTCACTGGCTACTATTCCACTAATTGAGCAATACCAAGTAGAGGATTCTCTGCTCATATTCCTTGTTTCTGACCCTAAAATTGCCAAGGGCCCATGAAAATAGACACAGTGAAGAACACCCAGGCAAATAATTTCTAAGCCAGATCGGTAGGCAAAGGACCCTGGAAGATGATTTATCAGCGCAGTGATCGTGGCTGGGGTTGGCTTTATTTTGACAATATGTGCTTTTGAATAATATTTTTTAAACTCTCTGAATTTACTGCTTGAATTATAGTAGGCCCTAACCCAGGTCTTCCCCTTTCCAAAATGCCATCTCAATGGTCATATTACAAATTTAAACAAGCAGTCCTATGTAAATCAGAGTTAATAGAGCATCCCCTTTGGTAGTTGGACATGTATTATTCAGCTCTGGGTATCTTCTTTTTCCCCTGCGGGCTGCAGCCATGATTAAAATGTTACTTTAAAATGAATGTCTCCACAGAGACAAAGATGGATTTAATATATAATGGATTCTCACCCACCAAGCTATTAAGCAAGAAAGTTACCTCAGCATGAAGATTTCATTACATCTCACCAAAGACTTTAGATACTCCATTGCCATCTCAGAGATTCCACTAGGCCAAAATGGATTAAAGCACAGGATCTCTTTAAAGAATATTTTCTTTTTTTTTTAAATCCAAAGACATAACAAGGTGACCTTCTTTGTGTTAAGGTTTCCTGTGGGGATGGCTGTCAATGCACATGCCAGATTTTTTTAATAATATAGTGTATTAGTTTTAGAAAAATGGCCTGGTAAGGTGTAAAGCCTGCAAGACCATTATACACAGTGCAGTTCAACATGAAGTTTTCAACCGCATATTTTATTAAAGAAGTCATTGTGGTTCACTGGGCATAGAGTCAGGCTCCCTTTTAGAGCACCAGACGATTCAAAGGCTTTGGGGTCATCACAGCACAGTATTTGGAAGAAGAAAAATTTGTACCAGATGGTTGCAGACTACAACTTGTATTTTCGTACCTTCTGCACAAGTAATAAACTACATCCCAGCAGCACTCCCTAAGGACATTGCCTAGAGATGTTCCAAACAGGCTATGATACAATTAACTAAGACCCAAGCAGTGGGATTCTGAGGTGAAACACAAATAAATCTTAAAACATATATTGCCATACAGCTTTATGCATAGCTGTTTTCCTAATCTAACCAAAGGAAAGGTAAGTCCATGGCCATGTTCCTTTCATCTTTCATAGAGCTTAGCTGCCCTTACACACAACAGGCAGTAATAGACAACAGCAAGCAGAGTGGCCTGCAAGCCTTAAGAACTGCCTGTCCTAAGCTGCAGAAACTCATCACCTCTTTCCTCTTTGAAGAAACTCATGCCTGCACTACCACTGGAGTCTGCACTTGACAGACACTGATTTTTCCTCAGTGCAAGTAGAAGTCAAGGCCTTTCTCTCCAGATATCATCACTTCAAACAGTCCTAGATGAGAGCAAGGAAATGCAAGTACGACTCTCCGCTTAAGTTTAATTCTTTGAATTCCAGGTTCATGCCTGACTTTTCCAGTAGTTCTTGCTGCAGTGCTATTATTCACAGTGTCTGCAGCTTTAACAGTAAATTAGAACACAGCTGATTACTAAGAACATATTTTTTTCGTGTAATGGTCACACAGAAATTCCCTAGGACTTCTCTTTAAGTACTCCAATCTCTGTCAGAATTGCTGATGTCTGTACAGATCATACACAAGATATGAAAAAAAATACAACAATGAAGCAATATTAAAAAAAAAAAACCTATTTATCTTCACATCTTGAAACACAGAAACTTTGAAGAAAAACCTTGTGTTATGGGAGAAGTTCTTACTTTGGGCTTATGGCATACATGATCAAAAGATTTTATTGCATTTTTTGCTGAGCAGAAAGCTATATAGGAAAAATGATCAGCCTCAAAAATAGCAAAGTTAGATAATCAAGGGTTTAGAAGATTTTACAACAGTAAATAATCCAGGAAAATAAAGTTTGTGGAATACAGCTGTGTTTGTCTGAAAAGTATGAGACTTTTCCTTCATATATTTGAAGTTAAAAGGCTGTGAGCAGAGCCAAGCTAATACCTGAGACAATTTTCCTTAGCTACTGAATGTGCTTTATGTGGGTTGGCTTTCCACTGGCTTCTGTTAGTGCTTTAGCAAACAAAGGTACTGGCAAATCAGAGGGGAACATTTTGATCTCAGTATAAGGTAGAATTTGCACTTGTGTCTGGGTTCTAAAAGTTCTATTTAGAAGAGACAATACAAAACCACATGAATTATGCAGCTAATCAAAATAGGCAAATCTGACTCCAGCTATGTAAAACCTGATCTGAGGAAACGATGAGAGCAACAACATGCGGTTCTGGTCTACTGCCACCAACTTATATACAGCAAATGAGTGCAGAGATGGAGACAAGAGCAGTGTTCAGCATTGTAGAGTTGTAGAAATAGATCTTCAGAGAAAATTCATCAGTCAAAAAGTTAAACTACTAATGAAACACAGCTCAGTCATTTACCCGGAGTTATATTGCAAGCGATGTTGCAGAGGCCCCTGAAGAGTCCGGAAGCAGTGCCCCCCACCTGAACTGGTGAGAGAGCCGGATTGGCGTAGCCACTGCGCAATTAGCAAACAGCATGCATGACACAGCTGAAAGATGAGCAACGCATGAGATCGGAACAAGTGTTCTGTGGGATATTATGGGGCAGCTGTGGGGAAGTAAACCAGGGGTTCTGGGGCTGAGGCAGATTGTGAGACCTAGCAGGGAAAACTGGATTAAATGTAAAGGTAGGTGTGATCTAGGGCCATACTAGGGCTTATAGAGCTCTCTGGAGAACTGTGGTGACTACAGATAGAAATTTAAATATGAATGCATTCTTCATTCATTTTGTTCACTTGTAAAACAAGATTATCTTTAGAAATAAATGCTTATTGTTATTACAAAATTTTCTGACTCACACATTCTCTGCCATGGCTGGACAGAAAACAGATCAATAACCTTAAGTATTAATTTCCTGAGCCCCAACAACATGGTCCTTTCGGGACAGTAAAGAATATAACCAGGATTCTTGCACATTACCTAGGAATAGTTTGCACTAGTTTGATGCCTCCTATAAACCATAAGGTCTTTCCACCTACAAAAAGGAATTCTCCATGTTGGAGATAATGTGATTGTCCAGTAATACCCTAATTGTCATCACATTTTGTTTTGCTGTAAATATTGCTAAAGAAAGAAGAAATCAAGTAATCTTTATCTGAAAGGACATTAAATACATGATCTTCCATTTGTCAAAATTACTGATACCAAGAACAGCCCAGCTGGTTACTAATACCAACAGCAGCCCATTTCCTCCACTCCCAGAGGAAGACTAAAATTAGGATGAATTAGATCCCTTCCATACCATTGTACCACTTCTGCCTGTAGGAGAACATGGAATGAAAACTGTTAATGCTGAGGCCAATTTATTGTTTATGTCATATATTTGCATGCTTAATTAATGTAAATTACCAGCAGCTACAGAAGTTTATAGACAACCACAACAGTTACGCTCCAGTTTTTGAAGCTAAAACCTCCAGGAGAAAAATATGGCAAGTTTATATCTTCCCTATATCAGCGATAGAAATCTCCAGGTTTGATTAATTTATTCTATTTTTGGAATTAGGAACCAGGTAATAATTATTTAAATAGGGAAAAAGAGATTATAATTAGGCTTAGATTTGGACAGATGAGAATTACAAATGGGAAACAGTGTTTGTTCCCACAGAGCAAAACATGGGTATGTCTGTTTTCTGGGCATGTCCTGGAGAACAATATTGCACTGTGCAAAGAATCTGTTTCTGTGGTGTTGGCTTTTTTTTTTTTTAATCCTCCTTTTTAAAAACAACATGATGTGAAAGAATTTCATAGTAGTAAAACTCCTAGACAAAGACCCGATAATGGAAGTCGTGACAGGGCTTTGCAAAACGAGCCCAGTGTGAGGAGCGCTAGAATGAAGCCTATGATGATTAGACTTCTGAATAATCAGGCAAACAGCCTGCATTGTAACAAGCACTGTTTATGGGGCTGAAGCAAACACAGACAAGTTTCATTCACATGCCTCAGTAAGCGCAAAAACACTTGTAACAAGGAGCCTGGCAAACTGAGCAATTAGGGCTGTGGAAACAGTCTCTGCCGCAGGAAGATCACAAGCTCAGTGAGAGGCAGTAAGCGCTCGGCCAAGCCAACATGCCCGAGAGCGACAGGCTCTCAGCTCCCAGACAGGCAACAACGGCAAAATCAGCCCCTGACTATGGCTGCGGTTCCCTATACAACTGCATCAGCAAAACATGCCCAAAAATGCCTGAGCAGAATTACATAAAAGTCAAGCAAAAGAAAGCCCCACAAAAAAGTAGTGCTAAACATTTGAGAATTTCTAAAGCCATTGCAAAAGGTATAATTTCAGTAAACAGCACTTTGTTGGCTTTATGACAAAATTGTAACATAAACAATCCCAGCTGCAGCAGCTGAGACACAGGTTTCTGCTTGTAGTAAATGTGAACGCAGATAGCATTACATGGATCTAGAAGTATGTGTATCATGTCGATCCCCTCACAGATATATTTACTCTATATAAAGACAGAGATCCACTGCAGTGCTTCTCAGACTCTTCTGTGCTATGCCTTTTTTAAGTACAATGTTCTCCTGAGCACAGCCTCCTCATGTTTTTTTTCTATGGAGGGCCACTTAAATGATGCTTACAGCCATCACCTAGCAAGGCTGTAGCCATGAAGGTGTTATCATGGTACAGTCGCTAAAATCCTCCCCATCTCCTGGGGATACTGCCAATGGCTGGGTCTCTCTGAAGCCCTGCAGGGTTTTCATGCCATGCTTTGGGCGAGCTGGGCTTACTCCCACCGCGCTCCAAGGCAGAGACTCACCCTGGTCCCAGGGCAGATCACCAGGACTTCTTGCTGTCCTGTAATGAAGCATATGTGGGGTAGGAGCACCTAGCTGCCAGAGTTGACAGCTTTCCTACCCAAAAACACACCCTGCTCTCAGCTTCAGCTAAAGAAAACCCTTTAAACATTTCTGCTTCAATACTCAACTGCTACTGTCATGGCTGACCACAGAAAGAAGCTCCTTTTCTAGGTCTCGGACTTCATGGTCTACAGACAACCTATGATCCCCTTTTAGGATCACCTTTTTTTTTGTATCACTTGCTGTCTTATCTTAGGATCATTTTACAGAAGAAACTACAGGGATGGGCTACATTAAATATACTAGCAAAGGTTCAGACGATATTAAATTAATCTTCCTGAAATGCATGTAGCTGTTAGTTTACACCTTGCCCATGCTATAATAATGTTGATCCTTCCTCTGGTGCACAGTGTCATCTTTTTTACTACCAGTTCCTTCTGTTTCTGAAGCCCCAGCTGCCCTGACACCTTCAGATCACTCTGCAGCTCATGTCTGACCTCCTTACACCTACTGGTTTGTTGTCTTGTGTCAGTTTGGCTTTATCAGACATCACATGATACAGGAAGACACAAACAGCTGTGCAGAGAGATGTTCCTTATTTTCCTTATTCCTCTTTGTTCCTCATTTTAACATCACTGAGTCCAAAAGGACTGGGAAATCCTGAATGAACCCAGACTGCAGTTAGCTGGAACAATCATCACTATTGTGCTTGATTCATCTTTGTGACAGAATCAGTGTCACTGGTCTCATGAAGGTGCTCTGCTGAGCACTACGTAATCTGTTGGTCAAAAAAGATTGCTGCATGTCAGAAGCTGGAGACTGTGTGCCCATGAACTTGTCGTGTGGCCTCACCACACTCGTTTACCACTTAGGGATGCTACTGGAATTCAGTAATTGTTCATAAAAGGCAATTAAATATTCTAAATACATCAAAATCAAACAAAACTGGTTTACAATTTGTCCACTTCTGGTTTTTACTATTTTTCCATGTTTCTGTACTCAATTTCTGTGCTAGTCAAGACATGTCTCTCTTGAAAATCATCACACTTTACAACTCCTGCTTTTTCAGTCTATAATTACACAAGAATTTGAAGACAAGTTTACAACCCGTTTTTGAGTCCCAAAGCTGGCTCTCTTTTTCCAGCTGTACTGGTTAGTCCAAGAAAAAACTTAACATCTACCTGCAAACTCTGTCATTTCAAGCATTCTAAAATATTTTATAGTATGTATTTATGTGTTTAAACCTTTAATATATAGTTCTTTACTATAAGACTGTTAGGAACTGTCAAGTGAAAAGCAGAACATTTATCTAATGTTTCTGAACTGTTACTGCTTTCTATTAAACTTCAAGGACATAAAATTTTTCTTTCATGTTAACAATCACTCAAAAATACTAAACAATCAGTTCACTATAGTTTATTGCATGTACACTGTGTAGACCAGTGCTAATTTCCAAAAATAACATTGCCAGAAGATGGCACCTGCTATACGTATTTGGTGCTGCTGAAACAACAAAAATGTGCAAGCTGCTATAGAACAGAGAGGATACATAAACGATTTTATCCACTCTGTGTTTCAGGGTTTAGAGACTGGAGGACATATTCATTACATAATGATACTCTGTGACTTTTATAAAAGCAGAATTCAGCCACAATATTAAATACAATCACAAGAAAAATCAATGTTGTACAACACGTGTATTACAGAACTATCATTTCCTCTAACCCATATTTATTTGGAATTTCCATGGTTCCACTTACAATTTTATGTCTGCAGCCTTTTTGCCACAAATTACAATGGTGTGTTTGTTTTCAACACCAAAATCTTCCATAGGAATATTTTGCCTTCTCAATTTAAATAGCTGTTTTATTCAAAGCTGAAACTTTGAATTCTTAAGTATTAGAACTTTGCCTCTTTCTCATCTGTTCTCTCTCTGCCCATTCTATGAGACAAAGAAATCTCTAGTGTTAGTTTTTCCCTTGGTTTTCATCTCCTCTATAGTGTTTTGAACCATTTTTTGGCTTCAGAGCTGTTAGAGTGACAAAAGGGGAAGGAAACATGAAAAGATTAAAAACGTCAGAAACCTTGACATGATTGTTTTTATTTCACTCAGCCGCACAAAAGGAAGAAGTGTGGGATTTTCTAGAATGGATCTTTCTGTTGGTACCTAACACCCATGGATCACATTCAATTATTGCTGCAGGCTGGTAGTGATTGCTGAAATTTGTGAAAACATTTCCATTTTGACCCTCATTTTTTAACATTTAGGACATTCTTAAACTTTGGGAGTGAAGCTTTTATTGTAAAGTAGGATGAATCATCTGTGTCTGGAAAACTCTGAGTTAGCAGTGGGGCAGAGATATTCCAGGATGTCGGCATCTGTGAAATTTGAAGTGAAGCTACAGGAATTAATGATGTTCCTGTTTCCTTGTGTGTGTCCTGCATATTGGTAAGAGCTTTCAGTAAAATAGAGGGCCGTGGGCAGGTCAGGAGGTTTTGGAAAATATGGTTTCTGCTAAGTGCTGTCGGGGGGAAAGAAGAGCTGTAAGTAAGTCTTTTGGAGATACCTTGAGATCTGTGAGGTTTTTCTTGCAGAGATCCAAATGCTTGAATAACTAAGTCTATTATTCACTTTCTGCAGAAGCAGACGTCCACTAGTAATATTTTCTAACCCGTTCTTTTCTAAATCAAAGTATTTCATACAATGTTACATTCAGAGCAAAGTTACCAAAATACTGCTAGGGAGCAAGAAAGACTTTCTGGGACCTGTTTGGACAGTATGGTTTAAATGACATGCCAACATCCATAAGGTCTGGAAGGACCTGTGTTTCACAGAAGGCTCCAGAAAACAGGCAAGTCAAATCCTCCTTGCCAGCTGCAAATTCTTAAAAATAAGAGGAAGTTACAAGAAATGCTTGTTCACTGTCTGCTGCTGTTGCCATCCAGAATCAGTAACTCAATCTCCCCACTTCCAGACTGTTGCTTTCCCTACTTTGGCCATGAGGTTTTGCCCTCTGAACTACTGCTGCCTCCAGGACTCTGGAATCACCATATATATTCTTGATCCTTACTTGATCCTTAGTAAGATTTGATGTGATCTCTTAGATTTGCTGGTTGTTTTTTTTTTTTNTTCAAAAGTTTTCATACAGTCAGAATTAGTATCTTGTATTACTTTCATTATAATAGTAATTCACTCCTTTTAAGTCACTACTTCTAGATGCTGGCATTTTCTCACTGCATTAGGACAATGACTTCAATGAAAAAGACCTCAGGCTCTTTTTTAGTGCAAGGAAAATCTGTGAACTAACAGTCAAAAGAGTTTTCATTAAAATCCATCTAGATTAAGAGGCTAAAACATTCAAATTAGTAGACAAGGCAATCTTCCTAGGGGGAAAACAACAAGGCAAACATTCATGCTCTGAGGAGCACACAAACGTGGGAAAATATTGGAGGTTTAATTTTGACAATATACTGAAAATAAACTAGCTCAAAACGTTAAATGGTGAACATACTTCTGAAAATATTGAGCCTTTTACAAGCACTCCAGTAGCACTATAGGCTTAGATACAGCATCAGAAGAGTATGGAACACAAAGCAGCGCAGTATAACACTCTATTAGGAAGGTCTCATGTGGAATTCCTACCTGAGACTGCCCAAGATAGCACAGCCAATTAGCAATAAGGCCAAAAAAACAGTTCAGATATTTCGATTTCCTGTCCCCCAAGTTACTTGTTAAATCACTGTTACTTCTCGGACTAATGGCATTTTGCTTTTGTATCTTCCATTTACAAGCCTTCAAGCATCTTTTTACAGTATCTATGGGTAGTATCTGTCTATTGTTTCCACTTTGCCTGTGGGGAAATCGAGATTTGTCTCAAGCAATATAACTACTTGTGAACAGTTTAAGAAGTAACGCTGAATCCCAATTTCCGGTCCACTAACTGGTGCAGTTTAAATACACCTTCATACAGGTAGGAGTCTAGACACAGAACTGTAATCTTTTATTATGTCATCACACACAAATATTAGAGCAAATTCCTTTACTTTTATTTTTTATGTGTAGATGTGCATTCAGGTACTCTTTCTTTGGGCATAAGGTCCAAACTCCTTAAAAAAAGCAGTTCCGGTATACCCGACATAAAGAAATATTTAACTAGTCACTTCATTTCAAGTGCTAATCAGAATACTTATGTGTTAATTGATAAATAAAACTATAACTACATCTTTATTGTCATTGTAATTGAGGGCTTCATTCTGTACCAAACAGGCATACAATTTGCATATTCATAAAACTCAGTGGGTGCTCTTTTAAAAGTCAACCGATTTTAATAAACATAACCAAAACTGGCTTATTAAATACAAATTAAAGCTAGAGACACATCAGCTGAAATGTCACCCTGTTTTATGTTCTTGGGTTACTGAATCAAGGATTATTTTTCAAAACAAGTCCACAAGAAAGACTTTTAAACAACAATCCCAGCATGTGATGGGGAAATGTGAACACCAGAGTGATAATCACTGTGTCACTTATTAGTAATGCTCTGTAGAGTAGCTCACTAATAATAAGCCAAGTGTTCTTCTTGGAGACACTGGTATAACTAGCTCCGTAGTTCAGGAGTTCCCTGTAGGAACGCCAAATTTTAAATGTAATAAATCTGTTTATATATGTTGAGTATTACAGTTTACTAACTGATAAGAGGGAAAGTTCTCTCATGGATTTATGTCTAACTAAATATTAATATCTAACAAAGACCAGGAATAAATTGCAGATCCACATGGAAGAAGTCTACATGTGGGAGTTTCCTAAGGATCTGTACCTTTCACAAATTATTTGGAAAACAGCATAAATCTGGAATGCATAAAGGTGCAGACAATACTACGTTATTTAAAATGTCTAAACCTAGAGCAAAATGTGAAAGTTATAGAAAAGTTTCACAGCCCTGAGTGACTAGACAACAAAACTGCAGGTGAATCACAGTTTCTGACAATATGAGTACTAACAGGTATGGAATGAAATTATCAGGTAACAAACAGAAAAAAAGTGAAACACTTTTCCACAAAGCACTGAAGTAAAATACAGAATGCCATGCTACAGTAAAATACAGACAGTAAAAATACAAAAGGTATCAAAGAGGGATATGTTCAATTCATAGAGGATAAGCACTTCGGTGGGTATTAGGTGTGATGGTCCAACACAACCCCCAACTGCATATGCTGGTAGGCAGCAGCAGGATTTCTGAGAAATACTAGATTGTGAAATAGATTGAATCAGCCTCGGATCCAGAATCAGGGTGGCTGCCTCCACATCGCTGAAGGTGTTTGAGCCAGGGACCACGCCTACCAGGCAACTGGGCCAAACTCTACACAAAACGCCATGATGGACATTGCTTTTGCTTAAAGGGTGAATGAATCAGTAGTGCTCCTACTCATTACCAGCTTAGACTGTAAAAAGGTAAAGAACAATCATGTGTCTTCTACAACACAAAATGCCTGTATTCCTCTCATACCTTTAAGATCAAATGAAGGTGGATGCTCTGGAATATAACACTGCAATCTAGAGGCTGCAGCAACACATTGCATTTAACATCTCCAGGTTAAAGAGCTATAGATCCACAGGAGCTATGGCAGATTAACTCACATCAGGCTCCTAAATCCTAGGAGCCTAAAAATAACATTCTGGGTGTTTGCTTTTTACAGCCACATAAAATACACATTGGCTTTCATTTATTCACTAGCACTTGGGTAGAATTTTATGCTAAGAGGTTTCCTACTTTCTGAAACAGCCTCTGTCTGGTTTCAATCACAGGGCCCTTTTTCTTTCTCTCAATTCATGTTTTGGGGGCATCTGCTACTGTTTTTATTCTCAGATGTACTGCAGAAGGGTAGTTTGTGGCATACAGTTTGTTGCGGAGCGGGTTAGATGGAGGAGTGTCTGCAGCAGAGGTGGGTGACCTATGAGCTCAGCCCCTGAGAGGAGCTTCTTGCATGTCCTGAGAGTGTGAGCTGGAGCCTCAGCCTGCCACACGGCTGCTCCTATGCCATGCTGTCCTCTGAGCCATCACACTGGCCTGTGTGGCGGCTTTTAAAGCAAGAACATGGCACAAACTTGTGATGTGACACACTAAGAAAGCTATAATTTTCATATTGTATCTCCTTACCAATTGTAAATCAGTCATTTTAAGGATGCTTTCCATTCTTGCTTCCCTTCAGGCATCTCTTATTTCTCTCTGGAAAAAGAAAAGATGTAGTTTATAGCTAACTGCAGGACTGAAATGACATATATAATAGCAACAGCAGGCAACAAATGTGTCCCTAAAGTGGCAATATGGTGCCTTTTGTTTTGTTTTAAGACTTCGGAGTGATAGGCAATTTGTCTTTCTGAGCCTCTATTTGAATACTTACAGGAAATTTAGAAGACAATGTTATGCATGTTCTGCATAGTCTGACTTAGGCCCTTTGAACACTGAATGACAGGACAAGACAATCAGCAGAAAATACTGATTATTATGCATAGGGTTATTAGTATTAGAGGTTAATAATAGTTTTTACTTTAATTTTCTTCCAGCCATCTTTTTCTTTTAGTTAAAAAAGATAAAACAAACACATTCTGATCACCAGATATTTCTACACGAGTCTGAACTCTGGTACATTGTGTGGGAACAAACATAGCTTGAATGGAACTCTTTTGCTTTTAGAAAACATGATGGTTTATAATTTCTAAATATAATGGTTTACGTGTGTGATAAAATTTAACTCCTCCCCGTAGCTCTTTAAAGAACTGGTGTTGTGACTCGATCCACATGAGTAACCCAGCTCACTTCCTCGTGTCTCTGAAGGGATGGTGAGGATGCAGTAAGTACCTGACCACGGCCCAGTGCCCATACAGACAGGTACAGCAGAAGCCCCTCACCACATGCCTGGCAATCCCCACTCCAGGTGCAGGGATGCAGCAAGGCAGGAGATGTGAGAGCCACAATGTATTTGGTGCTCCCCAAAGCTCTTTTCCTTTCCCTTTTACTGAAATCTGAGAGCACCTCACAGGGACAGATGCATGGAAAAGGAAAGGGACAGGGGATGGGACAGCTGAGCACCTGCAGCACTCACTGACTTCAGCTGCAGTTACATGAGCTCACATTTCTAACACCATTGTGCCAGGAAAACTGATGCCACAGTGCAGATCCCACTGGCGGCTGATCTGAAAGAGGGATATCTGTCTGAATACCTTCTTGCTAGGAATTTAAGGGAGGGCACACCAGATGCCGGGCGGAGATCCCCTGGCATAGGGATGGGGTAAGAGGTGCACCAAGCAGCATCACTAGCTGCTAGCTGAGAGCCACCCATCCGCGTCTTTGTGGCTTTAGCTCATGACTCACTTGGCAGCCCCTCTACTGCCTACTTCACTTCTCTCAATGACTCCAATTTCACTTCGCTCTCTCTCACTCACTTTCTCTCTTCTTTTTTTGAACTTCTAAATGTCTCCTTGTACCTCCCTTTGCTTATTGAGAGAAAACCTGGGGTAAACAAGCTGTTTTTTATGCGACATTTTTAAACATGCATCAAAACTTCAGCAGTGTCATGGGTGACATTTTATCAAAATTATTTAGTAAGCTGATTTGTTTTTATTTGTAAATGTTTCCTTAAGGGGACAACTCTCATTAACCAAAATGCAAAAATTAAAATTAAAACAATAAAATAAATATGAAAACTTATTAAAATTAATCCCTGAATACCATATTTTGTGATAGAAGATCATTTCAACATTTGTCATTATTTCGGGCTCTACATGTTTTCAATAGTAAATTACATTAAGATGCAGTTGAAGTTAAGAATACATATCAGCATTTTAGATTAAGATGATTTAGCTAGATTACATGTTATCCCTGAGCTGAGGATCCTAAATGAAAGAAATTAAGGTTAAGGGTTACAACCCATGTATTTTAAGGGTGAAAATGCCTAAACCGTATATTTAAACCTCATTTCTGTCTTCCTTTGCTGGCACAAGGCTATTCAAAACGTGCTATCAAAATACTTCTGTATGTGGTCCTAAATTAGACTAAACTGACTTTTAAAAGCAGATTACATTCTATTTCTTCATGATTATTATGTCAGTATTAAAAACTGGGTTTATCTCCTGAATTCTCCTATGATTGCATGCTAGAGGGGGCAGCCTAAAAACCATTACTCGTTGGTTTCTTTCACTGATTTCAGTTCTTTCAAGGTTTGTGGGGTGGGGGTTCTTACTGATACAAGGCTGCAGGCAACAAAGCAGCAGGAAACCAAGTATCTCAAGCAGAGGGCAAAGAGGAATATCTCCTCTGGTGGTTTCCATGGCAATCTGACAACCAGAGCGATCTGCACACTGAGCTCCGGTAAGGGGACAGCATCTCATGATGGTCCTGCACTTTGCACCTTCCACTTGCCCCTCATTCAGCAGGGTACCACTTGCTTAAGATGCAACTGCCAGAAACGTCTCCCCTACATTCTAAGTTTCTTGCATGAATAATTGTATTGCCTCTGCCATTGCGACATCTAGAATCCCCAGATGCCCCCAGAAGGATCCACACAGGCCTAGACATACATCATTGCCCAAATTCTCACACACGGCTGTCTACAGCCCACATGACCATACGCCACACAGCACAGCAGAATTCAAAACTCTAACAAACAGTCTTAAGAAAAAAGAGTTAAATGACTGTGGGTCTTGTACCTCCATTCAAATTACAGAAGCAGTGTACCGTGATATGCAAGTATTGTGTATTTTCTTCTGGAATGAAGTTCAAACATTTCTACGACCTGCCTGCAGTATAAATAATGTTGTCAGTGGTTTTACAAGTTTTGGCTCTGATTTTAAGCAAGCTTTTTTACTTAAAATGACTTCAGTAGATTCTATGACTATCACATCTTTTACATGAGCTTTCTCACAGGCTCAAGGAGATGATAGCAGTATTCTGGCATAAATGTATAGATAATGTATTAATGCTTTGCTGTAATTTCACTCAGGAGTGTAAACTGTACTTACTGACCTTTGTGATACAAATAAATGAAAGCAAGTTATGGCAGTGTTGGAATTCTTGGAATTGGTTTCTATGGAAAATATACTAGTGGGTCACTTGCTTAGTTTGTATAATATGTACTGCTTCTTGCATAAGAAATCACAGAAATATTAATGTAAACATACTGCCATGTCTCTTAGTGTATTATCATATTATGAAGCTTTCAATAGATGATCTTTCCCATGTTCTTAGACAACCTTGACCTTCAGTTCTTAGTGAGGTGAATAATATTACATCACATCTAAAGAGAACAGTGTAATCATCTTTTCTATTTGCAGCACTAAGACAGTCAACGGTATTTGATACAATCAGCATGTGTCTTGATACTGAAGGCACATGGTGACAAGTCTAACTGAATGTAGTTATTTGGCTGTCATGAAATGCACCTTATGGTGATAAACTTCAGCCATAAAATTGGAAGACTATCACATAAACATGTTTCATGAAGAAATACACTAGCAGAATTCACTGCTAGTTTATAGTTGGAAAACTGTGTTCTATTTATTATGCTGCAATTTTTACTGTACGTCAGGTTCAAAAACTCATTACATTTTACAGTGAAGTAATTACTGGGTGTTGATGCTTCTCCTTCAACCAACAGGTCTATCTAATTAGCGTACAATAAATTGAAATACTGTGATTAAGGACCTATGAAAGGATACTAAGACTGGCTGCAGCTTCAGTGTGCTTAAAAGCAGGGGAAACTGTGCAACTGGTAGCCCACTATGTGTCTGGGGTAGGGACCTCATGGGGCAATGCTCATGGGGAAACTTCCTCTGCTTTGCACCCTCTCCTCAGTAAACATGCCCTAACACAGACACTACAATAAGCATATGAAGGCAGTTCATTTCACACTTGTGAGTACTAAATCCTAAACTTGATACAAAAACAGCATTTTCTTTTCATTACTTATCAGACTTTTTATCTTTTAGATAAATTTCTTCTTCCTATAATCTTAAAGGATATGGTGTTCATAACACTTACTGAAGGTTAAGCTATAAAACTACCCAAAACAATAGCTTCAATAAACTCAGTCTTATCTTCAGCATAAGTCAGCCTCACTGCTATGTAATGTTTCTAGCTTGGTATTTTATTGGTTGTGAGAGATGTTCTGAGGCACAAGGAGCAGGAGGGTTTCTCAGTCCTACTGAAAGTCAACAAGAACTGGAGGCTTCCCTCTATCCGTGCTTTTGAGGATCCCCGCCTGCGAATGAGGCTTTGAAATACAGGGTCACTCAGTAATGGGATGTGGGTATGACTGTGCTTGAAAACATCCCCCAAAAGCAATGTGACTATCCAACAGAGACTGTGTTCATCTGGCCTTTTTAGGCTGCCCAGGTAAACAGTGGGGCAGAAATGGTCTTCAAGGAATATTCGCAATGCAATGGGTTACTTGGAACACATTTACCCTGCTCCACCTTGCAATCTGTAAACTGGACAGCATTACAGCAGAGGTATCCTGGAACGGCAGCAGAATAAAAAGATTGATGCAAGCTATGCTTTAACGATTCAAGCAGCAAAGCAGCCACCTTTGGGCCACTGCAACTCAGCATAAATGTAAACTAAATAAATCTCAGCCACTGTTCACATGTCTGCTAGAAGAAGAGGAAATAATTAAATAACCCTTTTTTTTTTTTTTCCCCCAGATCAGAAAGGCTGTCCTTCTCTCAAAATTATTTAATCTTTTCAGAACTCTTGCAGCTATTCATGGCATTAGACAGCCTTACGATTATAAAGATAATATCAATGCCTCACTTTTAAGTAAGACTTACCCAATATTAATCATTACTTGATTAATTCAACAGACAAAGAAAAATAATCACCAATTCTCAGAGAAACAGGAATGTTTTTACAGGCCTGTTACATCTACACATTTGCTAACCTCGCTAGAGCTACTGAAGCTTAGCAGACGTGATTAATACAACTAAAACAGGGTTTCTCCAGCCTAAACTTTGACATTATTCTGTTATTCTTTGCTAAAAAGCAGATTTTATTAGATGAAGCAAAGTTCTATTTCTGATTTCAGAGAGGACAAACAGGGTTATCTGTTGTCAAGTTAGGAAAAACTGAAACTTCATGTTGACAATAAGTTGGAAAATTTAATGAATTCTAACAAAGAACTGTTAAAAAAACACGGTCATTCCAAGATTGCTAGGAAGATTATTTTTCCTCAGGCATTTTTTCTTTATTATTGATTCATATCCTGTTATTAGCATGCCAAAATCCCTTCTCATGTTGTGCAAATAACTAGTGAGATAACGTATCTGTTCTAAAATGGTGTTCCGCCTTTTGACAGCACGTATTTTAAAAAATTTGTATCGGTCTACATTTTAAAAAATAGAAAATCAGATGTGCCATTGTTCACAAAGTGGGCAAAATCTTCTGTTCCATTTATGTCCTATAACGTACAACAAAAAAAAATTGAGGGAAAAAGTGTAAGAAAAATGACACTACAAGACAGTCTGACTGTAGATAAGAGTTTTAGAAATATGAGATTTCCCTTATAGAACTGGGCATATTCACACGAAGAAAGTCATTAGAAAATGACAGATAAACATCAGGGCAGAGATCAGTGGGGAATTATGATAAATTTTATGCTCCTGTGATCATTAATCAGGAGATATAGGTGTTGTTGATCTCCTGAGATAGGGGAATCCTGGGTTGCTGCCTCTGCTCCACAAATTATTTATGGGTTCTCATGTTACAAACCTTTCTGTTCTACTGTAGATTTGAAGCATTCCATATTGGTAGTTAGAATAAATGAAACACCAAGAGATTAAAAAATCTGCAGATATTAAAACAGTGGCTAGACGAGGCAAAGTAAGACCATGCGTCTGGTAAGAGAACATGATAAGCATCAGAAAGCATTTTTTGTACACTCCCTACCAAGCCAGTGCGAAAGATTTGCCTGGGTAATGACACAGCAGCTTGGCAGGGTTTTTTTTTTTTAAGTGGGCTTTAGAATTTTAGAAAGATTTTTGAATTTTGGCTTTCAATTAATCTGTAGTCCTAGGGGCATTAATTATAAATATGAAATGAATGTACATTTAACAGATAGGTCAGGACACAGTTTGAACATTTTAACTATGAGATTTTAACATTGCTGCAGTCGAGACCTGATTAGAGATAAAAAACAAATAAGATTAAATGACCAAATCTCATCATGCTGGTAGATTAACTGCCCCAGGTGTTCCTTATGATGTGCCATGATGCTTAATGAGTTCATTAATGATTTGGAAAGGGGAAAGGATAGCATGGCAACAAAGTCTGTTGAGGAAACTAAGCTATATAGGTGTGCAAGGACCTGAGATGACTGTAGAGAATGTTAAAGAAACTTAAATACGATAGGTAAAAAATAAGCATTATATCGAAGAGATTCAAAATCAGGCTGCAAAGATAAATAGTCTGTTCAAACTGGAAAGCTCTAAGCTTATTATATCATCTAAAGCAGACCTGGGACATCACTGTGTACAGATCAATGCGCAACTGCAGTCAAAAAAGCAAATCAGACATGGAATGTGCAAAGGGGTGGGATAATCAAGAATGTGGAGACCACTGTAATGGCAGCAAAGAAACAGCAGCACAGCTTGGGGGAGTACATGTCACCCAGTCTCCAGAAGGGTGCTGAAGGGGAAATAAAAGTATTTTCTTGGAGAGAGAGAGTGCAATGATAGAAGCTGTTACCTTACAAACAGAAATCTGTGTGATAACGCATGTTCTAGACCAGGTAGTTAGTCACCCTCACCTTTTCCTTGTTCGTAAAGTGAAGGAGGTATTCAGTGTAACCGAGAAGCAGAAAGCTCAATACATTTTTCAGTCCATTTTAGCTGTGAAATTCACTGCCATAGGAAATCATTGAGACTAAGAATTCAATAGGATAAAAGGACTGAATAATCATATAGATATCAAGAATATATAGACCTATCATAATTATTGATTGAAAAAAAAGTTAAATAGCTGTTTTATAACACTTGCTAGCCTTGAGGTTTTTACAGCTTCCTCTGAAACTCAGGGTGCTAGGCCTATCATTGAGACAACAGATGTTGAGGAGTCACTTGGCGTTTCTGACTCTCACACAGAAAAAGCATTTTTAGCCATGACAAAACATAGCAGTAATAATAACAAAAATATACCTAGCTACATAACATAATCTTTAAAACCCACTTTTGCGCTTATGCCCAGCTAAACACAGACAAGTAATCATAAATAAACAGAACACAATCTCCTTTCAGCAGAAATATCCCTCAACTATAAAGTCAGTCAAAAGTCAAGCCAACCCAGTATTTTCTTTTCTGACTTTATACTTTCCAGACTCATTTTTGCAGACGCCCACGCAGACATGCTCGCACATGGGCATATGCACACGTGTGCACTCACACGTGCCCACACCACTCACTTTCCACTTGCACCCTCCACAGTGGCAGCCAGGCTGGGCCGCGGACGGCCACCCGCACCACCACCATCGGGAAGGGACCCTTGTGCCTTCACCCATGGCCTTCCCCAGGAGGCAGGCTGGTTTGGGCTGGGTGCAGGAGCCCACACCTGTGCTGGTCTCCCTCCTCTCCAGGCCCAAGGGGGGCACCTTGGGGTGGGCCCCGGCCCACGCTGTTGAGGGAGATTGAGGTGGGAGGCTGAGAGGGACGGTGGGGCTGTGAGGCTGTGGGGCACAGGACCTGCTCCTGCAGGGTAGGGGGAGAGACAAGGGGGTCCCCTACATGCCTGCGAGGCCTCCCCGCGGTAGTAGGCCCATGGGGAAATCCATAGGTGGGAGGTGGCCCTCAGCCTGCATGATGGAGAGTGGGCAGCTGGCTGCCAGGCTCAACATCACCTCAGAAAGCTGATAACCAGTTCAGAGAGAAACACTGACAGAGCTCTAAATTCTTCAGCATAGAGTGTGGCTTCTCATATAATGAGATCTTGAGGTGCTCAACATTAACCAATAAACGTTTTTATGTGAGTAAAACCAGCGGGTTGCTGGTCTGTGGGAGGCAGAAGCCTTCCCTGCCACAGCTGGCATTACTGCATTTTCAAATCCAAAAAAAGGTTTCAAGTGACATTCTGCTGAACATACGTTTCATGTAAACCAATGTGGGGACAAATGACAGCATGGAGGGGGAAAGCAATGTTTCCTCAATACTGTACTTCGTGTTTTTTTGACATAGCTACTTCCTTGAGCAGCTCCAACCTGTCAGAAGTGTGAAAATGTCTTCTGTTCATGTCTCAGAAAAAGATGCACAGCTGAATCAAGGAATGGCTGTGTAAGTAATTTTATTTTTTATGATTTGAGCCCCAAAAGGTCTTAAACTGTCAGATTTATTGTCTATCCAGTTTTATGACTTTTAGTTTTATTTATTCTCTGATGTTTACCGTCAAATGTGTCTACATGAGCTCCGGTTTGTAGGCTTTCACATTGCTAAATCATTTTTTAAGTTTTAGATGTAGCTTCTGCTCAACATCAATCCCCCTGAGATATACCATTAACATGAATCATTTCTGAAAGTATGTTGTGCAATATTAACTTCTTGTTGAGTCAATCATTCACTCTGATTGAAAGAAGTGATGACCTTCACAGAAGAAGCGTATCACAGCTAAATATCCCAGGACCCTCTTCACTACTGTCAGTCGTGTCTGCTTTTGGAGCTCATGCAGGCTTGATCATAGCACAAAAATAGGCTGAAGATTATTTTCCTTTATGTGGTTAGGTCAGCAAAGCTTTAAATAAAGGACTGACAACAAACCCGCACTATTGAGTCACAGAGAGCACTTTATTTCTTGAATGTTGTTTTCACAGTGGACTTAAAGAAAAATCTAAGTTGTACTTTGGTGAGTTTGTTTCATTTTCGTCAGTGCCCATCAAATAAAATCTTTTTTTAGAAGTACTGGCTCCTCAGGAGGTATTACAGCAACAGATATTTTTTGGTCTTCCTAGAAACAGGCCTAGCTTTGCAAAAGTACTCAGGCATCTCCCTCCACTGATGCCGTGAATCTGGACCTAAAGCCTGGATTCCACAGATCTGAACTTGCCACATGGGATGAAAGCATAACGTGATCAGCTGATTACTTCAAAGACTGTTTAGTTAACTTATGCTTTAGCACAACTGCCTTTGTAAGAGTAGATGCTATTTTACATTAACACCTATTCCTATACAACTACTGCGAAAGTAGAGGACTGGGTAAAAAAAAAATAATTTTGTTGTTAAAAGGCATAGGTTTTTATAAGTGGTTCCATTTTGGATGTCCTTTGAGATCTTGGATTTGCCACTCATCCTTCCAGTACATCAGCTCTTTCTTCTGTAAATTAGCCTAATTATATGTTCCTGCTTTATAAAATCAGCAGGAGGCCTGGTTCAGCCTGGTTCAGCCTGGTTCATTCATTAATGATTTAAAGTGCTTGGAGATTACTGGGTGTAAAGGGATATAAAAGGAAAGTTAAATTAAACAGAGATATTCTAGAAAAAGGAAATAGAAATAGAAATAGAAATAGAAATAGAAATAAAAATAAAAATAAAATAAAAATAAAACAGTGACAGTTCCACACACTTTCACAAAGTTAGTTTTTCCAGCGCCTTGTGTGCTGCATTCTGCAATATAAAATATTATAGATATTTTCTTTTCATTTGGAAAGCAGCCAGAGTTTGGGGACACTCTTTTCCATTTGTGAATATACCATTTTCTTCTGAAGATAATCTGAATTATAAGAGTAATTATCTGCTTCCTAAGCAGTATTTCTGCTGCTGAAATACTATGTTCCAACAAATATAAATACTTCAACAAGACTAAATATGCAGATTGTATTTGTGTAATTTCACACTTGCTCTTAATTTCAAAATTCATCAGTCACTGCATAACTTTCTAGATTTGCATCTCTGAAGGAAGAAATCAACCTGTTTGCATCTGAGATTTAACCAATGTATACAGGACAGTCTCAACAGAAGTAAGTCAAAAGGGACACAATGACCTAATGACCCTATGTAAAATTTCAGTTCATTGTGTCTCTTACTACGATATATTGGCCATGTCATTTGAAATGATTTAGAGGAAGACACAAAAAAACTCTAAAAAGGCAATTACTGAGTACCTCTTCTCAGCTTCTTCTGCTGAATAATCTAACAACACAAGAGTTTTGAAGTTCAAAATTTGAGAAAATATATTATTAATGTGACTCTGCAAAATCCTATTAGTTGCATAGTTGGAAAAGCGGGTAATATTCATGCAAATTCCTGCTACTGACAATTAAACACTAATATGCTACAACTACATTTGGAAGCGTATTTTTGCATAGTATGTCTGATGTACCAGTGAGAAAAAAATGAGATGCATGATAAAGAAAAATCATTGACATAGTATTTAAAAAGTAATGAATCGAGTGTTGTTTCCAGTAGGAAATACCATGACCAAAGGTAATGATTTACAATTCAGAATGTTATCCTGTTCATTTCTCACTGTGCAGAGTGAGCCAATGGATAGATATGTTGCACTGTCATACATACTGTTTATACCAAAAAGCAATTTGATTTTTTTTCTAGTAGATATTGAAATGAAAGAATATTCTTTCTACATGATCACTTAGGACTATGGCATTTAAAGGTCATTATGAAAATCATCTTCCAGACACCTAATATCAACAGTAACCTCTCAGAGTATTGACTGATAATGATTATGTATTGTTAAAAGCATTTTCTGTCAAATAGAAATAAATGTTTTTCATATTGCTTCCTGCTTCTTGGATAAATAGAAAAAGATAAGATTTTCAGTATTTATTCTACTGTCTGCACATGTATGTGAGCAGCCCCTTCAGAGTTTAATCTATAGCAATATTTTCTTTATAGATATTACAACCTTGAATTGAGATTTTAACATCAAATACAGTAAATTTTAGTGTTCAGAACTGTCAACAGTGATAATAACAAAACATCCCTAAGGCTGTGTGGCAGCAAAGACTTTTAAAAGTAACAAAACAGATAACAAATCATCATAGACAATTGTCACCTTCAATTTCTTGAGCCTCTGTTATCATATTTTCAGTCCGCTCATTGAAACTAAGAGGAAACACAGGAAAGCTAATTGATAGCAGCTAGTTTTAGGTGAAAAGGAAAACTGAAGCATAATCCAATGAGTGTAGGAAGATAGTGATTTACTGTTATGATGGAGGTTGGCTGGTTCCCAGAGAACGTCTTTGATCTTTTGGCCATCACAAACCTTATGGAACCTGTAGGTGTAATTGCTACTTTCAAGTCAGGCTAAATCAGGAAACAGTCACATTCCTCTTTATTTTGGAACAATATCAGACTGTGTCCAAATCAAAAAGCAGCACACGAGGCTGGGATAAGCACCAAGCTATGAGGATTGAGGGTGTGTTTTAGCACTGTTGTTTTTTGTGTTTGTTTGTTTGCTTGCTTGCTTTTGCAGCAGGTAAGAGATTCCTGCTCTCCTTTGCTCCTGTTTGTTTCTGCTCTTTTTTTTGTGTTTTACCATCCCAAGCTGTGCTGCAGGTCTGTGCACTAAGCCAAAACAATGAAACTTGTGCTGCTTTTTTTTTTTTTTTTTTATAAAATGGGCTTCCAAAAACAGGAGAAAGACTGACTAGCTCAGAGCATGTCACTGATCAAGGTTACAATGTGATCCCACAAACATTTGCACTGGCAGTTCAGAGGGGACTAACTGCAGCATGGGTGGGGCTGAAGCAGAGGACAGAAACAAGTCAAAAGGAGCAGATAATGCAAGGATGCTTTTAAACTGACTTTGCCGCTGGAGAAAACATCCATGGAACTACATACTTAGGGGTTTTCCCTGGGGTCTGCACAGAAATGCAGTGACTGGGTGTTGTTCTGATGTATTTGTAAATATTTGTGAGTCAGACGCCACCACAAAGGCAGCAGGAAAGCCCAGAAGATAGCAAAGGAATCATGGTAGCATGGCTAAGGGACAGTGTTTTGGGGCTAGGTACTGGGTAGAAAAATTTGGAATTACGATTAGGGATTATGAGCAGTCTCCTGTTGACTGATTCCTAATGTGTTCAGGCAAGCAAGAATTGATGCCTATTCTCTGAGGATAAACAGAAATACATGAGACAAATTTCTAATTATATTTCATTTTTTCTGTTGCTGGAAACAACTCACAAAACTCGAAGAATTTAATAGCTACTTAGCCAAAAAGATTTTCACTATTACATATAACAGAACTGACAAAGAGAAAACATGACTGGCCCAAGGAAGTAGCTTCATTATTAATTACAGTAATTATTTATGATGTTTTTGTTAAGCAGTGACAGTGCACTTAGGACTGCATATAGCTGAACCAAATGCCCGAAGGACTGTACAATGGAAAGCAGGTGCTGACCATCTGCATCTCATGTCTTTGGTAGATATTGAAAGTGTTGACAAGGGACTCTAAGCTGAAAAGGAAACTATTCATATACTCATAGAAGATGTTTAATCTCTTGAAATACGTATATTGTTATAATACCTAATTGTTACAAAGTTTGAATGCTTCATAATCATTTATTCTTACAAGCAGGAAAGTAATAGTTGTATTAACAAATGGGAGACTGAGTTCAATTTATTCACAGGAGTGAGAGACCTGAGGTTTAAACTCAACTCCCTGCAGTCCTAATAGGTTCAACGCGTTTTCCTTTTTTTGGGTGAGATACACTCATTTTGGTTCCCTCACCTGCACAATAACCTTCCCTTCCCATCTTACTCCTTTCCCCAATCCATTTCAACAGGCTGTCCACCTGCTTGCCCAGGACTCTAGTTGCTGCTGTGCTGTAACTCATCTCTAACACTGATGTATAGTTAACTGCTCTTCCTTTATTGGGAACCAGTGGCATATCCAGTGGCAGTCAGGCTTCCATGTCTCTCGAGTCCCTGAATCTCTAGACAGGGGCTGAGGGAGCAAAGTTCCCCCTGCTGTAAGCAAAGAGCAGGTTCACGACCACCTGACGAAACTGAACAGGTACCAGTCTATGGGGCCCGATGACATGCATCCCAGGGTCCTGAGGGAACTGGCTGATGTAGTTGCCAAGCCGTTCTCCATCATATTTGAAAAGTCCTAGCAGTCAGGCAAAGTCCCCGGTGACTGCAAAAAGGGAAACATCACTCCCATTTTTAAAAAGGGTAGAAAGGAAGACCTGGGGAACTACAGACCAGTGAGCCTCACCTCTGTGCCTGGGAAGATCATGGAACAGATCCTCCTGGAAGCAATGTTAAGGCACACGCAGGACAAGAAAGTGATCCGAGACAGCCAGCACAGCTTCACCAAGGGCAAATCGTGCCTGACCAATCTGGTGGCCTTCTATGGTGGAGTGACTGCATCAGTTGACAAGGGAAGACTGACTGATGTCATCTACCTGGACTTCTGTAAGGCCTTTGACACGGTTCCACATGACATCCTGATCTCTAAACTGGACAGATGTGGATTTGAAGGGTGGACCATTCAGTGGATAAGGAATTGGCTGGATGGCCACAGCCAGAGAGTTTTGATCAACGCCTTTATGTCCAGGTGGAGGCTGGTGACAAGTGGTGTCCCTCAGGGGTCTGTCTTGGGGCCAGTGATGTTTAATATCTTTATCAATGACACAGACAATGGGATCGAGTGCACTCTCAGCAAGTTTGCAGATGACACCAAGCTGAGTGGTGCAGTTGATACAACAGAAGGAAGGGATGCCTTCCAAAGGGAGCTGGACAAGCTTGAGAAGTGGGCCCATGTGGACCTAATGAGGTTCAACAAGTGCAAGGTGCTGCACCTGGGTTGGGGCAATCCCAGACATGAGTACAGGCTGGGAGAAGAACTCCCTGAGAGCAGCCCTGCAGAGAAGGACTTGGGGGTTCTGGTGGACGAAAAGCTTGAAATAAGGCAGCAGCGTGCGCTTTGCAGCCCAGAAGGCCAACTGTGTCCTTGGCTGCATCAACAGAAGCATGGCCAGCAGGTTGAAGGAGGTGATTGTCCCCCTCTGCTCTGCCCTTGTGAGGCCCCACTTGGAGTACTGCATCCAGGTCTGGGGCCCCCAGCACCAGGAAGACATGGACCTGTTGGAGTGAGTCCACAGGAGGGCCATAAAGACGATCAGAGGGCTGGAGCACCTCTCCTATGAAGAAAGGCTGAGAGAGCTGGGGATGTTCAGCCTGGAGAAGAGAAGGCTCCGAGGAAACCTCTTTGTGGCCTTTCAGTACTTGAAGGGGGATTATAAAAAAGATGGAGAGCAACTTTTGACATGGGCAGATAGTGATAGGACAAGGGGGAATGGTTTTAAACTAAAAGAGGGGAGATTTAGATCGGATGTTAGGAGGAAATTCTTTACTCAGACAGTAGTGAGGCTCTGGAACAGGCTACCCAGAAGTTGTGGATGTCCCATCCCTGGAGGTGTTCAAGGCCAGGTTGGATGGGGCTTTGGGCAACCTGATCTAGTGGGAGGTGTCCCTGCCCATGCAGAGGGGTTGGAACTAGATCTTTAAGGTGCCTTCCAAGCCAAGCCATTCTATGATTCTATGATTCTATGACAACATTTCTTATCTCAATGGATTAACATAAATAAGGTTTTTGGAAGACTTAATATTGAAGGAGGGATTTGAATGATCAGAGGATCAGAACTAGAACAAAATTCCACATTAAATGGATCAGCAGGAGAAATAAAGTATAATTATGGATGCTGGAAAAGACTGCAAAAGTTGTATTTAGACAGGATATCTGTGAAGTGCAAAGGTAATAAGAGCATATTCATTCTCTACTGGCAATGAATGAAGCACACGCTAGAACAAATTGTATGCTAATATAATTAGTAGCTTTTTCAGAGGCTCAGATGCACAACTGAATTACCCCAGCTCGTTGAGATATTGTATCTCAGCTGAGCCATGGTAACTGACTATAGGCATACTTTTCACTTATGGGAAGCATGAAGTAGAATGTGCTAATAGGTTCAACTCTTTTTAGACCTTTGTTAGAGATTTTCAGCAGGGTAAGGATATGCTTATGGTCACATACTCAACAGTTCTTTCAGTCATCATAACTCAGTGGTCTGTCCACACCCTAAGATACAAAGGTATGGGCACACTTAATTCTATTTGCTGTCTTCAGAGCATGGGGCTTTGCAGCCTCACTGTTCTTCAGTGTGTTGAAAGTGTTGAAGAGAAACATTTTTGATCAATGATTTATAAAAAGCAACCTACTTTAGGCATCCTGAGGAAAACAGGTGGAGTGGAATCCAGTGTAATGAGTACTAAACAGAGAGCTCCCTGATGTGTTAGGCCTGTAACTGCCCTGGAGAGGCAAAATGCCTCAGAGCTCTTCTGCTCAGTTGTCTGTGACAGTTTCACACCATCAAACTAATCCAGGGAGGAGCAAGCCCCAACATTTTCATTGGCACTAGTACATTCCACATGCCTATTTACTCTGACTGTCATCAAGCTAAAGATAAATCCAGCATCAATATTGCTTTTTTGAAAGGCCTACCAGACAAGATAAATTAAATACAAGCTGCAGCATTCTTTCTGAATTCACATAATAGGGGAATTTCAAAAACTGTAACATTGCCTCACTTACTAAGGATTTGTAACCCATAATTACATTGATACATGTGCCATGTCAGCAACAGCAGTGAAATTCACAGTATTTTTTATGTGAAATGTACTGTTTTATTGCATTAATTCACATTTAATGTGTACACAGTAATAACCATAAAGTATGATAACCAAAGTTATATATTTTCTTCAGAACCTTCATTTAGAGAGCTTTCAAAAGAGTCCAAGGAAATTAAAATATCAGTCAGTTTACCTGCAGGATATAGAGCCAAAGCAGAAAGCACTATAACTTCTTTTACAAGCAGCCCCTTCCTCACATAATGTCTCTACCTCTGACTGATAAAATACAATAGTCATAATGCTTGTACATATTGTTAAAACTGCTGTGCACAAACCCAAGATTTCAGAACTAAAGAAAAATGCATCACTAGAGATAAACTGTGTTACCCATAGTGGGCTGACGAAAGAAGGTCTGTAATGAAGGTATAAAATTCAAGAATTTCTTCTCAATAGCATACAGAGATGACACCCATAAAGCAGGGATGTCACACTCAGTTAGAAAACACAGTTCCTCTCGATAGGAATGAGCACTAAATGGAGCCGAAGTCTTGAAGTCCTTTCTCTTGAAAAGAGAAACAGCAGTAATAGAGGGTATGGATGATTTTAAAAGAAGGGATATGATATTTTCATCTTTCTTTTATCTAATTCTGCTAGATGTCAGGGGTACATTACACTAGCACTGATCTAAGCTGAACAGCAAACCCTTCTTCATTATCAAAAAAAAAAAAAAAAAAGAGGTTGGGGGGGACACAGGGACTACAATACAGTCCAAGAAATGTACACTCATTAAACAAAGAAGCAAAAACAGTCATAGGTTGTCTAGACACTGGGTAAATCTTTTGGTAGAGATAACACAGTAATTAACACATCCTTATAGACATAAAATGAAATTTCAGGAACATTTTAATTTCCTAGCCATTTAAATTTAATTACACACATAAAAATACAACCAACCAAACCAAACAAAACAAAAGAAAACAAAAAAAAGCAAGCAGTTAAATAGTTCAGTGATAACTCAACGTAAGATTTATACTAAGTGTAGGACCAGGAAGCAGAGAAACAGTATAGATACCACTGGAATTTGAAAGATAAAAGCAACCTTGCATAGATTATGATTCATGAGTTGGATGGATTTACTTAGAATGACAGAAGCATACAACATTCGATGGCAAGAAACAGGCATAATCAGACCTGGCTCTTATCAGCTTTGGCTTGCCAGAACTTTGTGCCAGTAGCTGTCATAGATCAGAAATACGAGTTCAGATTTCTCTCTATTGCAACAAAATATTCAGTAAAAACAGTGCCTTCTTGCCTTCCAATGCCTGAACACTTAAGATTGGCATAAATAGAGAATCTGACTTGGCACAGAAATATAGCAGTTGCCCTCCTGACTCTGAAAAAGACCAATTTTGGTACAAGAAAAGAGTTGCACAGCAACCTCCTTTTAGGTTTTTAGATATAAGCTAACTAAGTGTACTTAGCTCTATCAGAGAATCACTTTCACATCACACAAGTGACCAGATGTCAGAGAATGTACCAGAATTAAATATTGATTTAATTTGGAGAAAAGTTCCATGATCTGTTACTAGCATTCTCAACTTCTCTCTCTCTCTGCTTATTATAACCAGTCCTTTAAACATTGCTTTAACTTGAAATTTCTCAGATAGCTGCATGGTTCAAAGCCTTTTCTGTGCAGCGGTACATGGCACTGTGATGATTGAATGGTATTCCTGGTAAAATACGCCAGTGAAGATTTATGTCCGTTGGCACAAAACATCAGAAGAAAGCACTTAGTACAAGACTGCAGGGCGATGACATGGGTAAGCTCCTGAGCAAAGCACTGAGATCTCTTCTGCTTCCAGAGCAGACTCTTGATTCTCTTTGGAGCTTGTTAGTCACCCTTGTGTTCAGCTGATTAAATTTGTTTGTAGATGTCTTGAAGATTATATTGACAGCTATTCCTGCTTACATCTCAAATGGCAAGAAGTTGAAGAGCATGAGTTGACATGATATGACAAATGGAAAAATTAAATGCACCTCTGTGTAGGACTTACTCTCATCTCCCGTTCACCGCTTGGCATTTTGACTGTGTTTGAGACCGAAAGTCAAATGCATGGATGACATTTGGTTTTGCTAAGATAGCTGTGCTATTGGTGATTTATAGCTTTATTCCTTCATAAGTACACAAATTAGCAGGGAAGGTGAAAGTTAGCTAGTCAGAAGATTTGTAGAGTTCTTGATTCTTAGTGGTAATTTCATTGAAAAGTAAATCATGTAAGCCATAAATTTAAAACAATTATGAAGGAGGGAAGCAGCTGGAATAAAAGGCTGTTTGAAAATGACCACACAGTGCATATGTCTGCAGCTAGAGCAACATACACTGTTTTAAGTGTATCTGCAGATTTAGGACCTGATTCTGATCTTCTACTTCAGTATAAATCAGAAAAGCAGATCCATTGAACTTATCAAAGTTACACTGCATTAAGAAGAAAAAAAATTGCAGAGTAAAATCAAGCTTAGAATTTGAATGTCTACACTTACATAGTAGACAGTACAGTCAATGTCATATAAAGTTATTGTAATTTTAGGCAGCAACAGTCAAAATCTAGGTATCTTGCTTTTTTTTTTTTTTGATAGACTTTTTCTATTGCAAATGATAGTATGTAGACTCTTTGAAAATATATTCATTTACCTAAAAATTGTTACTTCTGGGCACATTGTTTTTTGTGACAACCTTTTTAGGTGTCAGAAATGACTGTGGAGCAGCTACCCAGGGAATAATGTATACCTATACAGAATATTCTAAAAGTGACCACATTCATTGTCCTTATAGGAAGGGAAAAGGCCCCAGATTTGCCACAATAACAAAGTATTTAAAAATAGGAACAATATAAAATGATGAATTAGTGAAACCAAAATTAAAAGGAGCAATTACTGGGGTAAAATATTTGCAGGGGAGACCATCTAGAAAATTTCCATATTAGAGATACAGAAAAAATGTATGCTAACATTAAAATATAAATTAGAAAGAAAAACTCTTGACCTATGTTAAATAGTAGATCAGAGAAAGCTATCAGAAGTGAAAATTGGGAGTTACATCCAAACAAATAGAATAGAAAGGAGTATAAACAGTAGCAACCTAAACATAAAAACACCATATGACAGGCCAGAAGGGATTTGAAGGAGTAACAGTAAGGACAAGTAACCGATTAATAAAACTTTTTGCAGACATACAGTTACCAGAAAGCCTGACAGATAGTCAGATGGGACCAATAGACAATCAAGGTATGAAAGGAACATTCAAGGAAGATGAGGCTATTGCAGGAAAGCTAAATTAATTTATTGCATCAATGTTCATTACAGAAGAGAATGAGGTTCTGATATCAGTCATTCCTTGTGGGAGATAAGGCTGAGGAACTGGCTCAAATTCAAGTGTCAATAGAAAAGGCTTTAGAGCAAATTGACATACTGAACAGTAAGAAATCTCCAGGAACAGATGGTATTCACTGAAGATTTATAACAAATATAAAATTGCTAAACTGCTAACTGTGGTGTCTAACCTATTGCCAGAGGAACAGAAGGTGGGAAATGCAACGCCAGTCTTTATGAAGGACTCTGGAGAGATCTTGGATCTATAGACTGTAAGTCTGGTTTCTGTACAGACAAAATGGTAAAACTGTAATAAAGGATGAGATTAATAGACACCTGGAAAAACACAATATATTGCATAACACACAGTTTCTACTGGGGGAAGATGTTCCTTAGAAATGTATTTGAGTTTTTTTTTTAAGCTGTCAGCAAGTATGTGGATTATAATGATCCTAATGCTATAAGGTATTTGGATTTTTAAAATACTTTTGACACCTTCCCTCATTAAAGGCTTCTACAAAATAAATTACCATGGAATTAATGGGAAGCTGTTACCATGGATTAGTAATAACTTAAAGGCAGATGACAAAGAATAGCCATAAGTGGTCAACTTTCTCAACCAACAGGTCCCCTAAATACCAGTAGTGGGATTTGTACTGTTCATCATTTTCCTGTACTACTTGGCAGAGGAGCTGCCTGGGATGTAAGATAGCAAGAACATCTAGAGCTCACTGGAGAGGACAGTGGAATAAAATGGCAAGGGAAATTCAGTATCAGTAAGTGCAAGATAATGCATTTGGAGTAAATCAGTCCTGGTTAGAAAAAGGATGGACTCTGAATGAACTATCATCTCCATTCTGGACAGAGAGCTGAGGTTACTGAGGTTCATTCTGCCAGATCACCAGCCAGAGGTTCACAGATGTCAACCGGAGTGTTAGGACTTCTTACAAAAAGGAACTGAGAACAAAACAGAAAACATCTTAATAAAACTCAGATGTGTAACAGGTTTAACACTGTGAGCAACTCTGCTGACCCTGTTTCAAAAACATTTCAGAAGAACTAGAGGCAAAGATGGCAATAATCTTGGTCTGGTATACTTAAGAATTAATTGGCAGTAATATACACTGTAAAACATTTTTGTCTTGTCTTGTTAGCAATGTGACAATAACAGCGAACTGAGGTGTAACTTCTAATCATGAATACTTGCCTTTTTCTCTGCAGCTTTCAACATATCAATTTAGTATGTTCCTAACTGAATAAATATTTTAACTTTCTGTTTTTACTTTTATTACTTGCTCTCATTTCTGCAAAAGCGTTGAGTGATAGGAGCCCTTCTGCATATCTTCAGGGATTAGATGGATTCAGCAACTTTTAGATTGGGTTTAGCACATATGGTCCTTATTTCCACAGGCCACAGAAATGTTTAAAATAAGTGAAACAGTTGAAGAACACATTGCATAGATTTAGAAAGGCCCAAAACAGGTTACAGGGGTAAATCTGGCAGGAGCAGTATCTGTTCACAACAGATATGGACACAAAACACAACCAGAGATGCCAACATGAGAGAGAGGATGCCAATGAATTTGCTGAAATTCCTCAGGACTGAAAAAAATAGCTAAGAAACTGTATCTTCTATACTTTGTAATGACTAATTCTAATGAGCAAGAAATAGTTACCAAATTTTTTTTCTTAGGTAACTCATGTTCTCAAATTCAGATTTGATAAATGAGAAAAAGTCCCTAATTTTTGACAATTTGTCTCAAAGGTATGTAGTTTTCCCCTCAGCCCAAAGCTCCTCTCTTAATTTGGTTGCCAGGAGGTTTTCTCTGCAGCTTCTCCTCTGTTCAGAGCCCCTACTTAAGTTCTGCCTCTGCACAAGAATAAAAAACATGCTCCAGCTTTTCCTCTATTCAAGGTGGAGATAAGAGGATATAAAGAGAATCCCTTAACTTCTGTCAAAAACCTGAGATGTTTTGGCATAACGTGGACACCAATGCAGAATTGCAGAGACTGCAAATTCCATTAAGTGAATATTGTGGATGCAAACAACTAGCGGAAAGCCTTTTCACACATCATCTTTCTGAGAAAGCTCCAGCTCTTGTAGGGTTATCCTGAAAGCAAACCTACCACTTCATGTACATCGAATGAAAGCTATTTACCTACTCACTGATTAATTTCTTAATTTTAGGTTGACACAACAGACCAGGTAAACTAGGCTGCTTTCCTGAACTAAGTCTGACTTGCAACGTTGGGGTAAATTCTGCCATGAGTCCACAAAAGCAATGTGCCCTGTAGTTAAGGCCAGCTGTGGCAGGTACTGCACAGCGACTAAGAGGGACACAGCTGGCAGCACTCATCTCACTTCACACTACCCTGTAAAAAAGTGTGTTTCTACTCTAAGGAAGCCTTTTAGGCTGTCTCTAGAGTCTACAGAGAGGGACAGAGCCCTCCACAGGGAGGTTCATCTACTTTTCTTAGATACTATTTAGGATGGGATTAATTGTACTCTTAATTAACTGGTCTGTTTCTCTCCACTGGGTATTAGAGGAAGCCTACATAAGGGGGTTGCATTAGGTGTCTTACTTTTAGATGATTAGGTGAGGTGAATCTTATATCCAATTTTAAAAAACAGCATAGCCTGTGTCATGGAAATTACTGTGAGTAAAGTAGATATGGTTTGTACCTTAGACCTTGGCTTTCTCAGATGATTCTAAGTAAAGCATAAATAGCGGTGCTTCATGAAGAAGAGTTGTAACTGTATAGTGTAAATGTTGAATACAAACTGCATGGTCTCAATAAAACAGAGATGAGGCTGCTGTAACAAGCAGTTCAATTCAGTGAAGAGCAATCACAGTGCACTTTAATTCTTTAGTCCAACAGCTATGTAAGAGCAACAGTGCTAGGCTGCCATCAGCATGTGCATGATGGCGTTCCTTATCTCTTTCTCCCCAAAACTCACTGTGGAATAAGGACTATGGTAGGTGGCTCCGCAGAAGTTGTACATAAGCATCTAAAAGAATAGCTGATTCCTCTTATTCTATACTCTGCCTCACAGGAACTTTTGTGAAATCCGAAACACGTTTAGCAGATAGGAAACAAACTATGACATAATCTAGGGAATTAGTAGAAATCTAATGGCTCAGAGAAGTACAAGAGCTGCTGCTCATTTTAGCTTATGGGAGAACAAAAACAATCCCTAATACCACATCTTCACTAAGCTTTAGATTTCAGTGCCAATAACCTGTGAAAATGAGTGCAATGAAGTTCAATTTAAAAATAAACAGTATGCAAAATATGCATAGTGGTGTACCATAAATATAGCATCTACTATGAGATTTACACTTTGGAACTGTGCACTTGACAAACGTTTTTCGTTCTTGCTTGCAATTGATACCCAAGTATGTTTTCTGAATGTATTTTGGTCTCACAGAAGCATAGTGCCACGTCCTATTATGTTCCACTCGCAAGCAGTTAGAAGATTATATGCCAGTCACCAGCATTGTACAAGTCAAAAGTGATTTACCATGGATACATGTGCCTCTTGATGAATATTTCTAAGATTATACAGCTGTTGTTTATCAAGTATCATTTATAAAGCATTACATGACAGTAAGCTATAAAGAATTCATGTGCAAGCTTGTAAAATGAAACATAATGCTTGGTAATTTAAAAAAATATATTCATTGTAGATTTAATTGTTGAATAGTTATGTTGATTTATACCACACAAATGGGAACTTTATGATTCACAATGACTTAGCAGACAGTGAACTTCATTGCATCACTAAGATTGGTTTATGGGACTGAGTTGCAAAAAATGTTGTTGTGTTCATAGGGATCAGTCCTGCATTCTCTGCACTTGAAACTTTGCACTACTCTTGACTACACTTGTGCAAATAGGAACACCACTGGATTCAATCCCACCAGCCTCATGAAATCTAAAAGTTTATGAGATGACTAGTTACTGACTTGTGTTAAATCAGGTAGTAACACCAATCCTGTTTCTAATAGGTTATTAATGAGACTTTCTTCAGAAAACTATTTTGTAGTTAAAAATACAATCAACTGATAACCAAACTTTTTTCAGAAACTTGCACTTTTATTTAAAAAAAAAAAGATAAACAAAGAGATGAATAGTTGGAGAGGATTAATGAAAGAAAAATTAAAAATAATAATTTAGTAATTATGATAATTGTGATATATCTGTGCCTTGTCTCTATTTTGTACTATGAGCTGGACTCCTCAGAGAGACAGTAACTCCCACAACTCCCATACTAGGTCAAGGCAAGACTCTACTAATATCAAACTGATGCACCATGAGAGAAGTAGTCTAACCTAGCTGACTCAGGGTTACTTAAGCTTAATGTTCACAAAGATCTTGTGACAGTATGGCAGTATTTCCAATCAATTTCTTCAGTCAAAAAAAATTATTTTTGATTATTTTTAATGAGATGTCTACATTTCAGAAGGAGTTCTGGTGAAATTCCACCTCCTGAGCATCTCTGACCGCTGTTGGCAGTCCTAGCTGGGAAGCCTATGGCTATATGGGAATGGAGAATGTCTTCCTAGCTATTCTGTGAAAAATCTTATTCGCTAGCTTGTCCATTTCAATGCACAGAGGACTTCAATATCAGAAGTCTATATTCTTTCTAAATGCTAAACTCGATAAATGAAAAGCAAATGTTGTTTCCTTAAAAAAGTAAAAAGTGGGTCTGACAAGTGTAGTGAGCCAAGAATAATCCAATAATGTTAGATCCCAGGTGAATGCATAAATGGATGCAGTTCATCACGGTGCCTGTCTACTTTTTTCTCATAAGGAAGCGGTAAAAGAAAACCTGTTAGTTTTCTGAATGAGCGAGCAGTAGCTTTGTAAAATGTGTGTAACTGCTTGCATACACAGAATAGTAAGTATACACTGCATTCATGCATATGCTTTTGTCATATGTTTGCACACCTGTGATTGTAGAAAGAAAATAAAGCTGTATTATTCCAGGCTCAAAATTAATGTACAGTATTTACTTACTGAATGCTCATAATACAATCTTAATCGAAAATACCACCACAAGAAGAGTGAAATTCTTGTATAACACAAGGGTAAGATTATTAGAGCTTTTCTACTTTGTCAGTTGGTAACCTACCAGCTTTTGACTGTTTCTTTAAGAGATGAGGAACTCTTAGTACAGAATCTATGTACTTGCGGCTCTTTCTTTTGCCTATTTATTTTGGAAGATTGGATGTGTATTTGTGCTCAGACATTTGAAAAATGCCAATACCCACAAACCGAATACCAAACGCAACAGGAATTTCCTATAAATGTGTTAGATGATGAATAGTTGGCTCTCGTTTCACAGGAACACGTTGAATAGAAAAATCAGAAGTCCAGGAATTCAATTATTATGATAGTTCAATTAACCTCTATTGAACAGATGTAGAAATTATACCTAATTATACATGTAGCTGACTTCAGACATGGACCTCTGCCCACTGAGGACTAATCTAAGATCACCAAATTCATTTCACTTCAGACCTTTGCTCTCAGAAATGAGCGCTACAGTAAGTGATTTCACCATTAAATATCCCTCTAGCACCATAATCTTTCTAAAAGTCTGTTCAGTGCTCAATTTTATACTAAGAAACTCAATGTAAAATCCCCAAGTGTTATCACAGAAATTCTAAAGGAAAGGTCACTGATAAAAAGGTTTTTTTAACATGAGCTTTACTGAATATTGCTGTAAGCCCACCTCGTTTTTGCTCCACAGACTTACACCACAATGAATTTGTACCTCCAAATTTAATATACCCTTATCGGGCTGATGAGAAAAAGTTTTGAATTTATTCCTTAGCACGAAGGCCTAGTGCAAGGCTGTATTCTGAGGACCCAAGTGGTATATACAGTGTGTATATACAGAGATATCCCTCTACAAGATGGTATTTTCTCTCTAACCATAAAGTATATTTCTTTAGGGTTCAGCAAGTTCCCTAATTTATAACAGCCTTTTCTTAACACAGCCAAAAAAAAGCTTTGTGATAGGTTACGCAACTACAAACACAAATTCTGCACTAATACATTCTAGGAAAATATAGCCTGCGCTGCCTGTGCAATATAATTTTAATTGCACTCGTATTAAGACTACAGAAGAAAAAATGAGCACAGGGTTTAAAGTAGTGGCTCTTTCTCCCATAAACATTTGCCTTTATCAGTCTCATACGTATATTATTTGTGCTCTTCCTTTTCTCATGCTGGCACCATTGCAAAAGGAGGAAAACAATCTTTTCTATTCCTCCATGACATTTGTTTCTCTTTCTGTCTGTTGTTGAAATTGTCTGCTCCAATCTTCTTGCTCCCTCAAAGCTATTTTTACAAATACCCTCATTTTCTTACAGCAGCTGGTTTCCAGAAGGAGTCAGTGGGCTGGCATCCAGAGAGAATATCCCAAAATATTCAGCACTGTCTTCTAAGAAAGAGATTAACTGTTTTGTTCTAACTTCTTGGATCCCTGTTGATGGGGAAAACTTTCTGTCATACACCTAAACTCTTTGTCAGGTGCTCACTCACAACAGCATCTAACTTTTCTTCCTGACATGCTGGCAAATGGCACTGACTGGAGCACATTCTCACAGAAACTACATTAGAGATGGAAATTCTCATTTTTTTTCTCGATCTGTGCATCTCGGATTTCCCATAGCTTTAACATTTAGTTGCTCTTGTTCATAGTTTTCCTACCTCTGAGGTTATTTTCTTCTTTTGGTTTCCTCTGGCAAATATGACCTGTCTTAGACCAACAAACCAACAAGCAAAAGGAAATGGAGGAAATGGGGAGTCAGATATTCTTCTGTGATAATGCTGTACCTACATAGGGTCTCACAGGTCTCAGTATAGTGCCTTCTTCCTTAGAGCTGCCAGCATTTTACTGGTATAGGGATCTAGTCTCATTGGTAAAATGAGCTACTTCTGAGACTAAGTATTTACCTCAAGCTAAAGAAAGGACAGTCTAGGTACACTGCCTACATTTACACCATTGGTGTAGAGTTATGGGTAAACTAATATTCTTTAACAGTTAATGAAAAAGTGAAATGTTTTTCAGGCTTTTCTGCTGTGTGGTCATCATTTTAATGAGACAGTGTTGACCAGACCATTTTCTTTTTTATTTATGATTGCACTGAACACCTTACCCATGTTTACTGCAGGATAATAACCTAGTGGAAAGCCAAGCAATTCCAGTTTTTGAACACTGGGAAGTGTTGAATGTAATTATAGCTTCTTTTAAAAGAACAAACAGCTTGGAAATATGGGAAAACTGCAGAGTGGATAACTACTTGAATACTGCTGCTATGATTGTTTTTCCCATAATGTATCTCTTTTAAATAACGAAACTTCATTATTGGCATGATAATCTAGTAAGACATTAAACTTCAAGCCTGTTAACAGGGAGGATATTGTCTCATGTTATACATGAACTACAGTTTATGCATTACGATTCGTAATTTACAATTATTGTCTTCTATTGTCTACAAGCAATTACATTTACAGTAAGCAGGTTGTAACAACTGTACTAAGGCAGCCTTGCTTCCTCTAAACTTGTGTCCTACATCTTCTCCAAAATCACCCCCTCTGGCTAGGTTTCCTCTTACAGAAACCCTTCTGTTGCTGTCCCTGTAGTTGCCTCTCCCTCAACTTTTTGCCTTCAACCGTAACACCTTCTTATTCTTTTCCTGTCATTAGCTCATCCCCTGCAAAACCTCCCTGATGTATCCACCAGAGCATCGGGTCCCTCTTGTGCCCCCCATCTACGTTTTGTTTATGCTGCCAGGTGAATAAAAGTTTGCAAAGGGCTGGCTGGCATTTGCTGGCTGCTTAGCCAGGCAGTGGGCACATGTGCCACCGAACAGCAGCTCTCACATGGGCTGGCTTCCCTAACCCCAGCAGCAACAGGAAGGCCTCTGTCCTCAACATAGGCACGAAGCTCATAAAACTTGTAACAACCTGTATTTTTGAGACTTCTGAAAAATGTCATTGAAGTTGGCCAGTGGATTCAAAAACTAACATGGAAGGAGGGCTGGCAAAAAGATAGTACAGCCATGTCCAGTTCATATGTGTAGAAAACTGAGCTAAAAATGACTTCGATGGCTGTGCATTACGATGTGAAACTTGAAAAGGAGGAGGAGCCCTCTTTTTTTATTTTAAAGATGCAATGAAAATTAAATATCCAATGTGGTCAAGATCTGTTCCCCAAAAGATTCATAACTGCTACATTGCCTGCCTTCCTGCCTGGAAATTTAGGACATATACTTCTGAAATCTTACCTTTTTTTTTTTTCTCTCTCAGCACATCGCTGACAAGAAATTCTAAAGACATTTTCTCTGGTGTAGAATAAATCCAAATGGAGAAGACAATACCACTAAACGGAAAAGACAGCACTTTACATTAATTTGTAGATGTAAAAATACATGACAGTAGAGTTGCCTTGAGCTCTTACAGTCCTGAAGATTTGGTAGGCTGAGTGTTCAGAGCATTTTGTGGCTGTTAAAACTAAAACAGTGTGGGAAGGCAGATAAATTGCTAGTTGCACAGCCCAGAACTTTCAAACATAAAGGGATAAATAGTCAAATAACTTGTCTGTACACGGTGTTGTGTTTACTCCCTCTCCCTGTCTCTCTCACACACACAGAAATATGCTTTATGCAGACACATCACTTACTGTTGCAGCTGGACTTTTTGAGGACAAATGCATATCATAAAGCCATTTTTATATATGGCACTTCTACTAGCATAGTCTCAGCAGAGGCCCAGGATTGAATAAGCGTGAAAATTGAGGTGCCTTCATATTCAGAATGGTGCTCACTCATCCTTGGTCAGGGTTGAACGAAGGCAGGCTCAGAGAAGCGTGCACTGCTGATAGTACTGAAACTGTCTATGGAAAACAGGATTTTTGTTTCAGATGTTTGCTACCCAGCAGTGTCCAAACAAGGGGAAAATGTCGTCATGGTGTGTCATTCTTGCTGCCACTGCAAGTCTTCACAATGTTACAGTATTTCCTCATGTCTTACTGTAACACAACCATTATTCTATATAATGCATGTCATGACTGTATTGCAGAAGCTGCTGTTGTGTAACTTGACTCTCTGAGGGCAACTAAGTCATATTTAAGTGGGATAAAAAATAACCTTCGATAAACATGAGAGCAATGGAAATCGTCCACGACATATTACACCCAAGAATAATAAATAATAAATTCCTTGAAAATACTCTAAGGCCAAAGACCAGTTAAATCAGGACCTTCCTGTATTATGGGTTATAAAAGCCTTTAGCAGATGCCTGTTCTTTTCCCAAAGAGTAGGACTTAAGTAGATAAACCAGTCAGTTCGGGGAAAAGGAGAAGGACATAATGCCACAGAAGGAGGCAGATTAATGAGAAATAGTAACACAACTTCCAACACAAACAGTTCTTAGCAAAATTACTCTTTAGTGTATTTGAAAGCCAAGCATTGCAAGTTCTTGCTTGTGCTTGGCCTCATCAGGGAAACACGTTTCAGACTCACATTGTGAGCATATTGAACTGAAAGAAGTAAATAAATTAATTAACTAATCTCATGTGTATGAATCATTGCAAGAAATATTTCCCATGTTTACAAAAACTGATGACAATTTAAACAAAACTTCACTCAGATCATAAATGCTGATGATACTACATTACAACTGGCCATAAAGAGAGAAGGTTGGTCTTAGTACATTGTGCATTCCCTTTTTTTTTTCACTTTAATTTAAATGGTACCTTGATGACTGCATTATTTGCAGTCAGCTTATTCAGAATTTTTTCTAAAGAAGAGGTATTGATTTTTATCTTAATCAATGGAAAGCCACAGCACAAAACAATAATAAGCAGTAAAAGAAAACAGCTGAATAATGTTCATTTAAAATGGAAATGTGAGTTAAATAGGGCACTGACAAAATCTAGCAGGGAAGCAGCTGTTCGGGTTAAAATGAGAATATGACCGATGATGAAAGCTCTCTGAAACGGAAGAGGGAGCTCTCACTGCAGCAGCCCCAGCCCGTGGGGAAAGGTGGGTTCGGGCTGAGGCTGTGGAGGTGATGCGCACGCCCTGCCCCTTCGCTCACTCTTGATGGTGATTCAATACAATTTTCATATTATTCCTTCTACAAAGCAATAGCAGAACGCTCCGCAGCACATTGCAGTCAGATATGAGCAATGGATGAAACTCCATAATGCTTACCAGGTTTAGCTGTCAGAGGGATATTTTCTTGAGTTAGGAAGGCACACTTTAGCCCCATAGCAGCAAATCTGTTTCTTCCTGTATTTGCACAAGCCCCTAACTCACTTGGAAATGTACTACACCATAAATAATAACAAGTATCAACTGTATTTATGACAATGAAGAATGCAGACTGAGGGCTTGATGTAAAACACTGACTTTAATTACAAGACTAAGCAACCTCTTCGGGTTGAAGGAAATAGTGACAACCTGATTTTGCAAACCTCCTCGGACTGTTATCCCTTTACATCACCCTTTCTTTTTTTAATAAGCTGTTCCACGTGACAAAGAAAGTAGCCAAAGGTTAACCTAGATAAACAGCTGTTTTTTATCCTGCATAGATAAACAACTATACCTAAGGTCTCAATTACAGAAACCCTGGTGGTCTTCTTGTTTGTTTGATTACTTGTTTGTATCGCTTGGGAGATAATTATTTCCAAATAAGCACAAAAGAATTAAATACTCAAAATTCAGTACGATCCTCTGAAAAGATGCTCAGAATGCATTTAGTTGCTTAATGTGAATTTGACTCCAAGTTAGAGACATTAAAAGGCTTGAATCAGCTGCCATGACATAGGTGTTGAGTGTCATATGAGATGCCCTAAGGTATCTTGCCAAATCACCAAATACCACTCCAAGGACTAGAAACCTCCATGTTCAGCCCATGAACCATGCCCTTCATTCAGCAGTGTCTGCAGGACTGCTTACAAACCTGGAGCAGATCCTCTGATGAAACAACAATTTGCAGCAGCAGTGTAGCTATGGCATGTTTATCAGTCAAGCATCTACCTAATCTTTCCTCCAACCAATGCCGCCCACTTACAGCTTATCCAAGGATATACTGGAGGACAAGAGAACATAGGCCTCTCTTGATTCTCTGTTACAAAAAATACTTGTTGCTGATCTGTAAGGTCCTGGGGAAGGTAGGTGCACTGTACGCATCCTTGCAGCAACCAACTTGTAAAAGACTGTAATAAGTATCTGTTAAAATAAGTCACCTAAAATATCCTTCTATATTGTACTCCACGCTGTTCAGTTAAGGAGTTAGGTTATAGGAATATCATTTAAAAAGTGATTGCAGGGCTGAATATCTGCCCTACAGGCTAAATTCAAGAAGTAGAGCCAGGGAGAAGTATGTTGCAACACTGCAGACTAGAACTTCTACATGTGCTGGTAGGACTTAACTTTTCTGTATTATATATATATTAAAAATACATGTATATTCAGAAATAAGAAACATTTATAAAGACATACATCCCCATGGCTGTTTGCATTGATCATTATGGCTTTTTCTGTTTAGTTTTACAAGAAGTCTAACCAGTGACACAAGTTTCAATATTGTAAAAACTCCTAGAAAACCAAGGAATCCACCATCTACAAAGATTTGGAATGCTGTAGTCATTTGCAGGGCTCTAGTTTTAAATGCTCTAAAATTACAGAGGAATACAGAGTCCATAACGTACAGGCCAGGCCCATTAGTTGGGTGCAAACTGTGCTGAAAATTTCAAAAATTTTAAGTCCTCCTCTAGATTCAGTCTTCTATTATTTACAGTTGCATAGTTGCACCTCCCTTTTCTTTTCTTGGACAGATTATTCTCTCTCTCTCTTTTTTTTCCCAGTATCTTCTGTTTGGCATACATTCGTCTGAATTGCATATTGGTCCATCTTCTGAAATACTGTCCCAAGTCACTGACATAAGTCTTTTGCATCTGGCACCACGCAGGTGTAAAAGTCCTTGCCAGTTTTTGATAAATATGAAAGTTTCTGAGGATGCATGAATCCAAAAATAATTTTATCAGAACGGCATTGGATTGTTGAGGGCTGAATGGTATGATACAAAAAGATGACACAGACACCTTTATAACACAGATTTGTAGTTCTTCTCTGATCAGAACTCTAAGCATGGATTACCAATGTGATTTACGCAGTACATCCCTTCCACTACTTGCGGGATAGATGCTAGCTCATACTTGTCTGCAGATGTCTCAAGCTTTGACTTATAACAGCCATTCAGATTCCTCTGCCAGAACACGCAGCTTGTGGGGCCAAACTGCAATGGTTCATCAATGCGTGTGCAACTATGCTGTTGCACATTATCAGCAAAACTTACTTCTGCTCATTTCTGGTAACGTCTTTTTGGTGGGCCTTTCTAAAGCAGGAGTACTCTGTGAATTCCATACCTACCGTGATCAGCCTTGAGGACCTCTACGAGAATGAAATACTCCACTTTTACAGTCCAATACTTGGGTTCCCTGTTGTTTAGTTTGTGACCCCCAAATAACACTGATCTGTGCCTAGTAGCTGCATCAGTTCCTTTAAGAAGAGATCTGGCAGAAATCTTGGAGGAACTACATGTTAACAGAAATGTGTGGGAGTGTGGGACAAATCCAGAAATGTAAATACAGCTTAATTTAGACCTAACTAACATTTTTATTTGTTCACCATCCAAATCAAATTTCTCCATATTAGCTAGGTCCATAGTACTTTAGCCAGATCTCTTCATTTATTTACCTCCACATTTGTAAGAACTTTTCTGCCCTATACATTAAGTTTCCAGCTCACTGATTGTATGTCAAGGTGATGTGATTCCTTACAGATTGGCATTGCTTTCTACGTTTTTACATCCTAACTCCTTAAAGACCTTTACAACCTTTTTTACTCCCACCAAACGGCCATCCCATGTTCTACATAGTGTCTTATCATTACACTTCCTACCTGATACTCCCTGCCAATCCATCATGGGGACTACCTGGTGGAGCGGTTCTTTAAACACAGTGCACCTAATTATCTCTCCCAATCTTCTCATTATCATTGAAGAAAACTCTCAGATAACAAATGGGTTAGTTGTTCTAACTCCTTCCTTCTTTGTCTTTTATGCATGCCCTTGTTAGGTCATTACCCAGTGCAGTAGAGGAGGTTTTAAAATACCAATTATACTGGTTGGATTTTTCATCAGCTTTATTTTTTACTTCCTTTATCATGCACTCAGAAGTCATGGCACCCATATGTTGCTTAGTTCGATTCCCAGAGAGATAATAGAAGACCAGCTGACATGCAGAAACCTGAAGGAGTCCCAGCTGAATATTTGTAGCTGCAGACACTCCTATAATCTCAGCTGCCACCATCACTTATTATTGCATGATGGGCTGATTGCACCACAGCTTTATTTCTCATCTCCAAAGGTGAAATACCATAAGTTACCCAGTAAGCATAGCAGAGACAAAACGCTCTAAACTCTGTCCGCAGACTCCACATTCCCTCTTACCAGTATCTTGTAGAAAAAAAAATATTGATATTGCTAGGGATTGAGCTTGTATTATTAATACCTTGGGATTCATAGCTTGTCCCTAGGTGAGTGCTGGCTGTTGCAACAAATGTTCGTTCAGGTGTGCAGAAATCCCCCCAAGCACACTAGGATTCTAGATTTCTCTTGTCTGCTGTCTGATGTTTCAAATCCTGCAGGACATTTTTTTTTCAGCACATGATGCTTTTCGTTAAGGAAAGTCATTTTTGATTCTGAGTCTCAAGCATTTTGCAGTTTTATATGAGCTGATGTGTCCAAACCATACAATAATAGATAACCGGGAGGCTCTTTATGTCAGTTTGTTTTAATAGCTGTGGACGCTGGCCCAAGTGGATCAGCACATCCTGTTTGCCCTGGTAAAGCTTCCTTCTGCATATGCAATTCTGTTTCAGATAGAAATTATTGCCTCCATATAGCCAACAAATGTTATTCAGCTTGGGATCCTCCTGGGAATCAGTGTCTCTCACCTGAACTTCTAGGTCTATGGCAAGTAACTTGGACCTGAAACTCCTTTAGGTTTTATTCGGTTCATTAGCAGACCCTCCAAGTGTATGTCTGTATGTGAGGCTGGCAATTAACAGCTGCTACTTTTAAAAGACCCCAATTTCTGCTTTCACATTTGTAAATATATAAATATATCTGTTGTAGACTTATCTGTCATGTTACTGACTTTCACCAGCAGATTGCAAAATTCTCTGTATTAAATTGCTCATCAACTGGCTTTTCATTAAGGATTTGCTCATTGCTTGCATAGTTACCTCTATCCTGCGAAATTCATATTTGGTGCAAAAGCTGTCAAGGAGTCTCCTGAGCAAAAAGCAGGGAAACTGAAGATAGCCTTAATGTACACAAGTACAAACTCTCCTTCCTATAGCAAGAGACTACACAAATGTTTTCGAAGCTGCATCTGATCACAGGACTCAGTGCAGTCCTTGCTGCTGTGTCAGAAACATTTCTTTGGTCCAGAGCATTTTGAAATGCTTTGTTTCGACTATTTTTTTTTTAGTCCTAGGTGACTTTTCTAAAAATAAATCTGAGCTGTATGCCTGGAAATTGGCTAATGGTAGAAAAACTGATAAATAGAATTTGACCAGAAAATCCGCTTTTGACACTCTCACCTCGCCCTATTTTCTTTCTTCTTTATAGTCTAAAGGAAGAGTCTGACTGATCTTTCAAGAACTGTAGGGAAAACAGGAGAATCTTGAATAGAATTTATATAAAGTATTCAATCCTCTCCTATGAGGACTTAACAGGCATAGTCATTTCACTTGAGGATGGGAGGCAGGTATGAAAGGATTATCCAGAGTTCCTTCGATGAAGTAAGAAAGTCTGCCCTACTTAACAGGATAGTTAGCCTTTCTGCCACTTGAACTGGAGGATAGAGAGAGAAAAGAAAGAAAAAGTAGCCGGCAAGCCTTTGGAAGCCAGGAATTATGAGGCGTTCCAGTGGTGAGCCACTAGGAAATCAATAAAATGTTCCAGAAGTTCCTCCGAGCTTTGAGGGAAAGGAAACTTCTGGGAAAAAAAAAAAAAGGACCAGAGAGCAACCTTGACATGAGCCCAAACAACAGCAGCATTGACTTCAGACTCCTCTAATCTCTACACCTAAGTTCTTAATGGAAGGGAGAGAGAATCAATGGAATGGGAAAACCAAAATGAGTGCTTGCTTTCCTTGGGAATGCTAAGGGAACGAGCCAAACTCAGAGGTGCTGAACTAGGCATTATCACCATACATGCCCAACTGGTACCTACCACCACAGTTGCAACATGTAGTATCAGCATGTAGCCCAGGACAGACGGAAGTGAAAGTAGCCGTGCTGTGCGGAGTGCTGCTCATGGCTGAGGGTGGTCACCCCACAGCATTCCTGACGCCACGTGATGGTGGCTCGGGCTTGCAGGACCTCTGCCTCCTGAGCTTGATCTCCTTCCTTAGCTCTAAGTGACCATCAGGAAGAAAGGTCTTCTAGGATTCCCTAACACTAGGGTGCAGGGTAAGCGTTGAAGTTCAAGCTGCCATGTGATTAATGGACGAGCTGACCTCCTGACCTTCAGAAAGACATTCAGGAGAGTGTGATCCAAGGAGGAGGAGCCCAGGCAGCTTAGATTGCCTAGCTTTGTCAAAGGCTTGGCACCCTCGCAGTGAAAAAAGAAACGTGGGAAAGATGGCTTTCGGCATTTTAAATAAGAAAAGAGAGCAGTACTGGAGCTTTGAAAACTGATTGAGCACGTAGAACACAGAGCTGAGTCACTCTGTATTTGTCTCTGCCTGTGCACATGCACATATATAGATACATATTTTGGTGAGCATGTGCGTGTATTTGAGTGAGGATATGCAAAAAAGAGGCACACAGTTCCAACAGCCACTGCAATAACAACTTGCGAGCTGAAGCTGTCACATCGTATGAAACAGACCCAGAGAACACATGAAGACGCAGTCATAGATATTTAAAAACTTCTCTTCAATGTTTCGCTCACATTTGGTAGCATTTAAATATGATATCCTCTATGGCTGTTATTTTTTTTTTCTGAAACCACCATTACTCTTTTGAAGCATCGTTTGATGAAAATGCAAAAATTCTTGGCTAAAAAAAGATATTTTTTTTTGTCTCCCAAAGTCATATCATTCAGCTTCACACAGTGACAAAAATGCTGATGTTCTTTTGAATAAAAGAAGGATTAGGAAGATTTAAATGCACACCACTGGACTTGTTGAAAAAGGCTCAAGCATAATATGCCTTTCTGCACAGCCTCGCCTCGAGGATCATGGCCGAAACTATGCTCATCTTTACTTTTGGGTAGTTCAGAGAGATGCTGTGTCCAGATCCCCTGTATTCAGTTTTTCAAAATTGTTGCAGTAAAAAGGACATTGCAAATAGAATGCTGCTGAGTGAATGATCAAATTTTATTTTATTTATTTATTTTTGTTATTACAGCCAGATGTTGCCTCAGGAAGTTGAAACAAGAAGTCAGGAACTGACAGCTTAATAATTAAATCGGGAAAGTTGGCAGGCCTCCTGCTACTTCCTCTAATACGTAGCATCTATGAATGAAAGCATGCAGTATCCCAGTGGCTCTCTGTCCGAACCGGCTCATCTATTACTGGGTAATGATTTTCCGTCGAGCCAACAGCAAAGCACAAGGCCTATTACACCAGCTACATAAAGTTAAAAAGACATTATGAATAAAACGTTCACCATGGCTTTTACCAACATTTCTACACAACACTGCCTAATGCTAACATGTGTTTATTACACTTAATAATGTTTACATAATTCTTCTCGAGCTCATTATAGCTGTCAAAAATCTGAATAGTGTATTTGGGCCTGTGTTTATCTCTAAAGGACTCTGCAGTCACTAAGCCAAGATGAATAGCAGCCGAGGCAGAAGGTCCCACCGGCTGCTGAGCTGCTGGGTTGGAAAGCATGCGGTGGATCGTCCATCCCGACCTGAGCATACTCGCACTCTTTCTCCAGCTTTGAGGATTTCTTCCCTAGCAGGAAACCTAACCCTCCTCGTGGCATGCGCCTGGAGCCGTCCGGCAGGCCCAAACGCCCGCTGAACCACACGAGTTGTCCGCACGGCATCGAAACACGAGGAGGAGGAACACTGTCCCTGAAGGTGCTCCAGGCCGTAACACAGCCAGGACAGGAGTCTGCTGAGGGAAAAACTTTGTCCACAGGCAGCAGGCAGCACAGTAAAAATACAAAGCGCACTGGTAGCTGCTCTGGTGAGGGGACGGTGGGAGGGGGCGAGGCCAGCCCCGTGCCCCGGCCTCCGGGGGTGAGCAGCATGGGGGGCACAACGGGGACTGGAGCTCGGTGGGCCCGCGTATCGACGTTATCCGGGAGAGCGGGTGCGGGGGCGAGCCCAAGGGGCCACCGCGCCCCGCTCTCCGCCCCGCACCTGCCCGCGCCGCGCAGCCCCCCGCCGGGCTTCGAGGGGGGGAAAATGGCGGAGGGGACCCTTCTCCCCGCGGTACCCTCCCGCCCTCCGCGCGCGGAGAGGGG
>VXAL01009005.1:63682-88153 GCA_013399475.1 Chauna torquata
CGGTGGGCGCTCCGCCGGTGCGGCGTGACGGCTCGGCTGCCTCCGTGTGCGTGCGTGAGTGTGTGTGCGTGTGTGTGCGCGCGTGTGTGTGCGTGTTTCAGGCCAGGGTGCGGTTTGTGAAAGGTCGGTGTTTTGGCGTTGGTATGTTTTTGTTTGCGTCGAGCGCGATTCGTTTGTGGGAAGGGTCGTTGGAATCTGCGGCGGAGTTTTGCTGGTTTTCGTAGTGTTGGGGTTCTTGCCTTTGGTTAAGGCGTGCTTGATGGCATTTTAGCAAGATGAAATACAGATGGCTAACTCGGTGGCAGTGTGTTTGATCCAGAAAGCACTTTCCCTTCACGCTTTTAAGAGAGACGGGAAATAATAGCGCGGATCCCGAAGAGCAAGTGTTCAGTGGAGCAGCACCAAATATCACTGCCCGAGGACTGTGCTGGATCCAAACAATGCCCACCAGGACAGCGCAGCAACAGCCCAAAGAGAGAGAACGCACTGGGGCTGCGGCATGCTTCTCCCTTGGACGAGCTCTTGTGGAGCAGCTCGGCCAGCGCAGGGTAGCTGCACATGACATTGCGCTTAACTGAAGGAGTTCGGTGCCCAGTGTGAGAGCGTGTGTGTGCAGGACAAGCTGCTTGAACGTAAAGTGGTGTGAAAGTCGATGTAAATTTAGACCGGTGGTGGGATTGTGGTGGAAGTTACTATGTGGGCATCACTTGCTTGCAGTTTTGGTTATGTCGTTTGGGGAAAGTTGGAAGGAAATCTGGGGGAAAAAAAGAATAGAGTTGCTCTTAAGAGCTTTATTTATTTATTTATTTTTAGCAAGAAAGCTGGTTTTGATTTAAATTAGTATTTAAATCTTTCCTTTATGAAGCCCTGGGTAAGAGTTTGATATGTCAGCATCAGTCTGCATCTGATTTTATGATCAGAGAAGGTTGATACACTGCTTTTTGTGTAGGTAAGCTACCAGAGAAATAGGTTTTGCTAGATCAAGGGTTGCAGGATAAGCGCGTATATAATAGTGTTATAATGTTAGTAAGTGAGAGTAATCATCCAGCATAGGATCTGCCTCAACCCTGGCTGTCATTAGTCAGTATCTGAGCATGCTTGTGGAGAGTGCAGAAGCCAGCTCCAAAGCAGGTGGCTGCGTCTTGGGGGTACCGTGTATCTTGTCTGATTTGCTTCTGTGCCTACCTGCAGAGCTGAGGGGTCTTGCAGCCCGCTTTCAAGCTAATTCACCCCAACAGCAGCAAGGGAAAGCGTCTCTGTCACATTTGAAAATCTGGTTCTCTGGAGGTAGAAGGAGGGACACTACCACGAGGTGCTTCACCATGATGCCTTTTTGGTTTTCTGCTGAAGTAATTCTGTCTGTATCTGTAGTAAAAGGGTTTTACTGTTCCAAGAATGCTAACCTGTGTCAGGGGTAATGGGTCTCTGGTGTGGGCGAGGTGTGGAAGACTCGACATTTTCTCACATCTCCACATCTCTGTGGAATGAAATAAAGTATTCTAGTAAGTTCCTGGTTACGAGGTGGCCGTAGATGTGTACAGTAGGAGTTTCAGCCAGATGTGCTTGAAAGGGATCATCCATTTTCACACTTTGGTCTATATGGATATGGTGGGAGAGGTCCCTGCTGACTTTGGTGGATTTACACATGCATAAAACCAGAGTTGCAAGTAGATTCAATCAGATTTGTGCTAAAACTTGTATTTCTTGTGTGAAATACCAGTATTTTCAAGATGAGGATATAATTTCCCACTACTTTGTACCCCAGGATGTGATTCTCCTGGTGTGCGTTATCAACAATGCTTTAAAAACCTGCCACTTCCCGGTGGGATGCAATGCAAAGTCAGGCCAGTGTTCATCCAACTGCTGTGAGCAGGTACGGGGGTGCTTTTGTCGTCGTGGAAGTTTCTTCTAACCCTTCTCTGCTAGCAGTTACTTGCATAAAACGTTAGTATGTTTGTGCCTGTTTAATAACCTGTTGATTCACTGGCATCTTGTAGCACTGAATTCTGTAAGTTGTCTGCATTAAATCTGTTGGCTTTCAATATCATTAACACTCTCCTTGCTTATATGTTAGGAGACAGTATTTATTGAAATACCCTAATATAGCTTAGCTGATCTTGATTACAATAATGGAGTTTATTATAATGCATGTTGTAAGTACAAACTACTGTTAAAGCTTAGGCAAAACTTAGGAAAAAAATTACGTTGAGTTTTGCTTCTTTGTAGGTTGTGTTCTAATTAAATATTCAGTACTACAGGAGCTAATCTTCATGTGTCCCAAGACACTGATGAAATATCAGTTAAATCATATTTCCCTCCTTCAAAGTATGCCAGTCGCTATATACTGGAAAATCTTGAAGAGTTTTAAGAGTCGTTTAACTTTTTATCCTCAGTGATGTATAGTTGACTTTGTATTCAAGGTAGATACGTTGGAAGATACTGGACATGAAGGAAGTACAGACATACAAAAACAGAATGCGGCCCATGGGACAAAAAGGGAAATGATCATGAAGTACAGGAAAGTGTAGAGAACTTGTAGAATAAATATTTACCTATAAGGAGGACTTTTTTTTAGGAGCTACTTATGTTAGTGAAGGCGAAAAGAACTTCATTTTTATTAAATATTTATTTAGCTTGTTAAAGTAATACTTTGGAGATTTTGGATGTGTCTTCTACCCCAGCCTCAATTTTCTCTACTGTTCACATCTTTCTATCTTTCTTGTATTCTGAAATAGTGAGCTTATTGTTGTCATCTTTGATTAGCCATACAAATTTTTGTAGAGCTTCACAGCAAATGTATAGGGCAATAGACCCTACCATATCACACATCTATTTTATGACTTTATTTTTTTAGCAGCTGTGGCAAGTCTACTGACCTTCTCAGATCAGAATTAAAATAATTTAGATACATGTAAAATATGCCAATATTAATGAAGTTACTGATGAAATGCATATGAGCTCACTCGGTTTCCCATTTCACTAGATTTTTTTGGCTATTTTTGTTTTTAATGTAGAGTGCAAGCTGTTGCTAATTAGCCTGGCACTCTGAAGGTGGTCTCTGTAAGCTAAATGGAGAGGATAGGATGGAGTGGGGAAAAAAAAAAAAAAAAAGGGGGTGGGGGGAAAGAACCCAGAGAAATAAAAGTGCCAGTCTTGGAGGTGTTTAAAGGCTTTGCACATAGAGTGGGTTTTGTCCTTCTTACTGGACAAGCGGTGGCAACACCTTTGCAGGTCACGTGCACGCTTCCGCCCCGCGTTGGGTGCGGTGCTGAGGTCTGCTTTCGCGCTGGGTGCCGGCGCAGGGGCCCCTCTTGCCAGAGGCTCTGGTTTCTCTCTTGCTTCCAGTGCAGCGCTGCGGCTTGTCTCTGGGTTAGTAACCTGGCGTGGGGAGCTGATAAGCTGCAGCGCGGGGCTGGGAGCACGAACATCTCCAGTTTTGCAGCAGGTTGACAGGAGAGATGCCGCGCTGCCACTGTCCACCGGCTCTGGAGTGTTTGTTTTCTCTCAGGAATGCAGAATATTACAGGCACCAACGCCTGTTAGTGCATTAAGTTGCTGAAAGCTGATTTACTTTGGCTGTGTCTGTAGTATGCGGAATTCCTGTGCTGTGTACACAAATGAATATGCGTGTATAAATATTTTCATATATATATATATTTCTCTGTGTTAAAACTTATTTCATGCTGTTGGTGGAACTTGTGCAGCTGCTAAGGAGGCAGGTTTAGAACTTGCACGACGTAATCTGAAGGTCCAGGGCTTGAGTGCTTGGCGGTCGTGAGTCTGGAGGTTTTAGCTCTTATCTAGGCAAATATGAAAAAGCTGCTCCCTGCAGCAGCAATATGTACCAAAGTAACAGAAGACAAGCTTTAAATAAATGATAAATTGAATCTTTATTAAACCCATTCTTGCATATGGGGAGCATCCTTTGAAGCTGTACAAAAAGCTGCCTTCCTTGGGTCTCTGAATGAAACCTGATTCAGCTCCTGTGAGGGCACACTTTGTGACACCAGGCGTGGAAAATTGCTCTCAGTAGCCCGGTACAGGTAGCATCATCTTCCTTTTCTCACATCTGCTTGCTCTTGAATCTGTTTTGAACTATGTCTAGCCTCTCTGCAAATGCTTTGGAATCAGTGCTGTCAAGTGAGTGGCATGTACTGCTTGTTTCATCAAAGCAATTCAGTACGTCCCATCTCAAAATAATGAATAAAAAAAATTCTTTCTCTGTTAGAGGGGATAGTTTAGCCCATGGCATTGGTACACTTAAATTTTTTAGCATTAGATACTACTTGGAAATTTAATTCAGCAAAAATCTTGGAAGTAACTAATAAGAAAATGCTGCTTTTTAAAGCTCTACATCTAGAGTTCAAAGAAAAGTCAAAGGAAGTTACAGATCATATGTCTTTTATTTTTTCTGGGGTCAACTGCAGGAAGTTGTATACATTCTAAACCACATTCAATTTTCTTTAAGTGCAGATATTTCTTTGTCCGGTCACTGTAAAAAATGCTATTCCAGAGTGATCTGTGCTTAGGTGATCTGAGATGCTGCTCATGAAGCAGTGCTTTCTCCTGTTGAATGCTTTGTGTTGCTCCTTTGAGGTCAATCTCAGTACATACTTTGAGATGAGAAAGTAAAGTGGCTGATGCCGCCATGTGTCAGGTGACCTACAGAGCAACGCTGTCTGATTAAGGTGAAATATGTGAAAGGCTTTGTTGTATTTTCATAAATACTTTAAAGCATCTTAACTTGGAGCAGCCAACTTGTTTCAGCTGTCAGTAACGTTAATATTTTAGCTAAAATATTTCCCTTTTAAAAAACTTGGAGAAAGAAGTGGATTACTTTTCAGGTTTATTGTACTAATTTGCAAGTTTATTGCTTCTTAATATGGAGTCTTGCCATCCTTTGTCATGCAAAATTTTGGTTGATGTCAGTGGCTGTAAGATCATGCCATGCTTCTTTTCTTTGTAAGTTTTTCACAAAGAATATCAGCTACAACATTAGCTTCTTGTTTATGTCATAGTCATGCCCAAGGGATGTTTGGTGTCCCCCACATCACTTCCTTTTCTGTAACCCCTTATTTTTAGGCAGGGGAAGCGTTGGAAAAAAATTTTTTTGTGATAAAATGTGGTATTGAACAGGAGTCAGTGGTGTGCTCTTGCAGTGGAGCCTGGTGGCATGCTGAGCTGCACCAAGAGGAGCATGGTCACCCAGCTGAAGGGAGCAACCATTTCTCGTGACGTGGCTCTTCCTGGAGTAAAGCTGCATCCAGTCCTGGGCCCCAGTACAAGAGAGGTAGGGACAAACTGGAGAGAGCCCAGAGGAGGGCTGCCTAGGTGGAGCACATGGCACACAAGAAGCACAGCCTGGAGAACAGGATATGAAGGTGAATTGCAACTATTATGGAGAAGAGAGAGAAGCCCTTCTCTGGGGTGTGCAGAGAAAGTACGAGATGCAGCCATCCCAGATTGAAATGGGGGAAATTCCGTCTGGATATAAGGAAAAAAAATATCAATGGGAATTGTTAAGCTCTGGACCAGGGGTGTGGGGAAGCTGCAGGATCTGTCCTTGGAGATTTCAGAATTTGGCTGGACAAGACTGTGAACAACTTGATCTCCCTTTGAAATCAGTGCTGCCTTGGTTGGGAACTGGAGTAGATGACCTCCAGAGCCGCTTTCCAGCCTAAGTTATTCTGTAAGAATTCCCTCAGAGAAAATAAGGAACAAATATTTCTGCTAAATATTCTAGGTATGTTCTAAGAAAGGAAGAGGCATCCGTTTGTGGGGTCAGAGGACCTTTTGCATAGCAGTCACATCCAACATAGTTTAGAATGAGAACAGTTTTGTGAAGACCACGTGCAAAGGGAATGCGTTCAAAAGTGTTCCTGTGGGGCAGGTAAGTGCTTCTGCACTGTGCTGCTGCTGCGAGTGGTTACAGCCTTGCTGCCGTGCGCTGAGGATAGCTCTGGACAGAGAAACGTGAAGCATTTCGAGCAGCGGTCTTTGCTGGCCTTGGCTGTAGTTTCAGTGAGTTTTTCGCCAGTCCGGGAAGGTGTTTACCACGCATGGTAAATTTGGAATCTGTTACAGTTTGGCATAATAAAAAAGTGCTTTTTTGAGTGACTAATGAAGATCTCTGATTGTTGACACTTCCTTCACATCAGGCCTGATGTGATGGGAGTACTCTCACTCTTTTGGTGGTGTAGCAGACCATTGTTAGTTGTGGCTTCATGTTTGACCATTTGTGTTTTGTAATATCCACACTTGAGTACAAGGTTTGCAGTTTTCCTGAAAGTGTTATTTGCTCAGAGGTCATAATGACCTCACTGGAAATGCCCACAGGTTTGGCTTTAAGACTGTCGTTTTTCCTTGAGTTAGTGATGCCAAATAATCTACATTGTATGAATTGTAATTCATTCAGTGTTAAGTCTTTCAAGCCGTATCTCACTCACAGAACGTGAAATAACATGAACTGTGTATATTGATGCCTGTACGCTCAAATGAGAGAATTCAGTAGCAGAGAGCAAGTTAATTCGTTACCCTGTGTCTGTGTGCAAACATGTTTACAGGTGGGAGAAGGAAGGAGGAGTGTATAAACAGTTACCCCCTCAGTACCTCCAGAAACAACTTGTTTTTTTTTTTTTGCATAAATGACATTAAATGCTTTTGCCAGTACTTCAGCTAAATACACTAGTTGTGATTCAGGCTTAGAAGTTTAGACTCTGGTTCAGCCTTTCAGAAAGACGATTGGAGACGGAGTGAATGATCTGCAGCAGTGTAAGCAGATACTATCAGTCTCAGCTGCCGTGTTTTCCCTGTGGGCCAGGTTGAGTGTGGCCTTTCTGCAGAGGTACAGTGGGCTTGTGTGAAAGCCTGCGCGATTGCCGTCGGCGCTCTGTGGGATGCACGGGCTTCATTAGCTTCCATCCAGGGGCTGCCTACCTGTGGGTGGGAGCAGCACAGAGACGAGGGCAGGCTCTTGCTTGAAGGCTGTAGTGGAGTATTGAATTTAGGGAGGAGAAATGCTATCTTGTACTCCCAACAAGGAAGGGAGCTGCAGCTTTCTGCTCTGGCCCTTATCTAGAGTCCGGCTTTTCTCTTTAAAATCCTTAACAATACATATTTTCTAGCATGGAGGTTCAGGCTTTTCAATGGCAAGTCAGGCTTCCAAAAAGACCTGAGAGTGACTTAGTAATCGGGAAGTATAAGCAGTTTTATTTCCCTTTTAGTTGCTTTGTGTATTTGGATCATACTCAGGATGTGTTTTCCAGCACTGTGCACATTTAGAAGGGAAAGGCTTTTCTTCTCTTTTTAAATAAAGGCTGAAATACATGAGTTGTTGTCGATGGAAGCTTAAGAAAAAGGCTGAAAATCACTAGATCCAGATTAGAAATATGGGAGCAGCGTTGTTGGTTCTAACAAGGTTGCAATATGGAAATTGCCTTGCTGATAGAGCTGTTATTTTATATACAAAATCAGTCTGGTTTTATTTTGGTTTGGATTTTATGAGCCAGGTAACTGGTTAATATTGTGGAGTATGTGTCTTTGATTTAGAGCATTCCCCAATTTAGGAAGCCAGTAGAGAAGTGTTTTCAAAGTGATATTATGAGTACTAAGGGCTGGACAGACAGGGAGAGCACTTTAGTAGTTCAACACTCATTGTTCTGTATTTCTGCTGCTGTGTAAGAGAAGTGTTGAACTGTCTTTTGTGGCTACAGTTTCTGCATTTTTTCCTGGTCTCAGACACACTTCACCATTCTGTGCTGAATAATTTTTTCCTTTTCTTTCCTTCCCCCCCTGCCCCTGACTTCTTTCTTGTCCTGCTTTTCTTGTTGGGCTGGAGCAGGTCGACAGGAATGGTGCCTTCCTGGATCTAAAGTATGGGCAGAGGCCACGTTACTGAAATAACATTTCCGTTTTTAAAAAGAGGGAAGAGTTTTGTTGTGTTGCTGGTTCAGCTGCAAGGTATTTCAGCTGTTTTTTTTTGTTGCTGTTGTTTTTGTTTGTTTTTATTCCTCTGAAGTTGAGTAAACTGGGAGAAGTTAGTTGCATGTGCTCGGTGTTAGTGCACTTTTGACCAGCCCTGAAATTCCCTCAGGTGCTCACAGGGAATTTTGACATGGATGCCGGCTTCTTCCTCGAGCTGGGACTGAGGGCAGGGTCTGCGTTGTCACTGCTAGGGGCGTTCAGTGGCACCAGGAACCTGAGACATCCATTTCCAAAGGCTTCATTGAATCAGCACTGGTTTTTGATTTCTTATTTGTCCATACTGGAAATAGCATTAGATCTTCACTAATTTTGCCCTGAGTATCAGTCACTGTTCTGGTGATGAATGTGTCTGCCTTATTCTTTCCAAACTATACTTTTTGACTGCTCTTTCCCATTTTCTTCCAGGATGTCAAACTGGCTTAGGTCCTTGAAAACTACCCTGGAGTCAAGCTCTCTCTGACTTGCTTCCAGTCCTCAGGAGCAAAGGTAGAGTTAAGGGGGTAAGTTAAAAATCCATGCATTGAAAGAAATGAAGATTGTAGTTAGAGCCCTCTCCTTCGCCTGGCATTCTGGTACATTTCTTCCTTCAGAGTTGCTTGGTCCATGATAGCAGGCTATCAGTGAAAGAGAATGGGAAATCTAAAGAAGGGGAGTCACTTTGAAAATATAGTAAAAAGTTAATGAATGGAGCACTTACAGGGAAAATACCAGTGCAGACTGTATCAGGTAAGCACTTTAAAAGTGAAAAGCTCCCTCCTGTTGGTTTGTTCTCCTTTTAACTGTTCTCTTTGAAAAATTTAATTGGAATCACAGTTGAACTACAGTGATAAAATATGTTTTTGGTAGATAAAGTTGAAATAATACACACTTAGCAATTGGGAGTGTTGCTGGAAATAGTAGGTGCACGTAGAAATGAACACAAATTCCCATTTCTTGTTTCATCCTAAGGGCAAAGTACCCTTGGTGCAAAGCCTGCGGGACCTATATAGTCATTAGCAGATGGAGGGAAACATTAATCTTCTACCCACAAACCTGCCCCAGCACATAAAGCAGGGAGCATCTCTGTTGTGAGGATTGCTAGCAGTTGCGTTAAACGTGATACTATAGTTTATAATCACAGTGCCAGCCACTCTTGCTGTTCATTGCTGTGTTTTCTTGGTAGTCTGGGTCTCTGGATTTCACTTTTTCTATCCATGTGTAGTGGGGTTGTGACAGTGTTTCTTCTTCTCAAGATGTGGACAGAAGTTTTTTCCAGCCCTTTTAAAATTTTCTTCTTGCCATAAGCACTAGAGTACATTAAGATATACTTTAAGTACTTTTTTTTGTGCGTAGGGGAAATGTATGAATTTTCTGTGTCATTCAGTCTTTCTTATTTGGCAGTAAGCTAGGAGACGGTCATGGTTAATGAGGTATCTCAGCAGCACATTTTTATGGGAGCATAGTTTAAGGTTAGGAGTATGTCCAGTCTCCAGGCTGCCTAGTGAGTATTCTGTATTTGGAAACAAATGCCAGCTGGCCGTGGTTAAGGAGTGCATGCTTATTCTGCTCATGATAGCCAAAACATGTTCCCTGCTGTGCACTTTTGGCAGCTTTGCATTGGCAGTATGTCTCAAATGCCAGTTGTGTGTCCTCCTTTCTTCCTCATGAGTGTGTCCCATAAGGCATGATTTAGCCTAAATAAAAATGTACCTCGGTTAGAGTTGGTAGCATATGGAAAGAGACTGCTTGTTTTCAAAAATCAAAGTCCTTCGGAAACACCTCTAGTACATTATTTCCACAGTGGAAATAGAAAGATGATTATCATGTCTTGCTATATGCTTCTTGCTGTGATTTTTGTGACACCAATTCTTAGGCAAACTGCACGGGGCGGGGGGAAAAAGTGTAATGTATTTTCAGTGGGAGCAGTAGGTGGAGTTTCACTCCTAAAGTAGCTGCATATTAAGTTTATTTGAAGCTCTGACTACGTATGTGGTCAAAGTATTAATTAAAAATTTGGGGTCTGAACATAATCATCAACTCATATATATCTTCGTATTTGTTGAATTGTTTTAAGTCAATATACATCTCAAATAAGTGTTATATTTTATTTAAAAGATATCTGATTATGTGTGGGCAGCCTGACTTTTACAGTCAAGTGTTGTGAATGTGCTTAGCTGAATTATTTGAAGCAGTTCATGAGTTGTGGTACATTGGATACAAGTTCTTAAGAATCCAAAGGTAAATAAATCCAGTCTACATTCCTTTTTAATTTTTATCTCCAGCAATGATATAACAGGTGTAAAAAAACAAACAAACAAACAAAAAAAAGCACACCAACCAAAAAGCAAAACAAAACAAATACAAACGAATAAACCTAAAACACTGAAGCTTTTCGATTTATTACCCCAACAACTACATTTAAGGTCAAGTCAACCCTAGGGTAAGTAACCTGTGCTTAGAACTTGGATTTAGAAATACTTATGTGTTTAAGTTCCATGTTGCTTTTTCTTTGAGATGGTCTTACACCTCCTTTGTTTGCAACAGAACTTGATATTTGGCAAGATGATAATTCTCAGACAGTTTAAATGCCTTCCTCTTTAATAAAGCAATGAAATTTTGTTGAGATCTGGTAAGATACAGAATTTTGAAAATCAGTTTCTCTTATCTAACTGAAGTTCCTTAGGAAAAAGTTGTTACATTGCCAAAATACTAGCTTTCCCAAAGTTGGGATCACACAGCCACTAAAGAAGGGGGGAACAGTACCCATTGGAAAAATGCTAGTTTTATGGGCATCATGCTTCCACATCTCTGTTGAAGCCTGCCTTCAGTGGCTGATTTAATGCTCCTGTTGCCCACGTTGTTTTCACAGTAAGAACAATCTATGTTTCCCAGGCAGGAGAAGGGGAGTGAGATAAGAAAGAAGGCCTTGCTGTGACCCCTTCCTTAAACCCATGAGCTTACCTCAGCAGCCTGATACTGCTATCTCATAGCTTTCTCTCTCTCTGGCAAAAAGTTCAATTGCTTTCAACAGCTGCTTCAGGAGGGTACAGGTCTCCTTGTAAGATCTGTGTTGCACCCATCAGCCTACTATGTCTTGGACATTCAAGGGCATGGGCACCAATCTTCAGGTAACTGAATACGTTCATGGATGTCTGTGCTATAGTGATGTTAGATCACAGCAAGATTTGACTGTCCTTTTGAAAGAACACGATTGCATATTGGTTAGGTTATTCATACTCTAAAAAACCCTGTGGTATGACGTGCAAAAAAAGTATTTTAAAAAGTAGATTGCAAAGTCAAACCCTCAGAAGTTGTGAAATGTCAGATTTATGTTATTTTCTTCAGTGCCTATAATTGATGGGGGAAGATAGATCTTGCAATTGTATTTTCGTCATATCCTAACCATTGGGCACCTGAATGGGATNAAAAAAAAAAAAGTGAAGAACAATGTTCAGAGAAGACTGAACGTAGAAGTCAATGTTAAAGTATTATTTGTGTAGGAGATAAAATTGGTTCAACAGAATTTAGATTCTACTTCAACTAAATATATTTGCATTATGTAAACTCAGTGTAGATTCAGACCTGCAAGAAGTGAGCGTGTGTAACGTGATTGATTGCAGTAAAGTTTTTCCCATTTGTGCTAGTGTTGAATTCTCCCTGAAGTCAAAAAGGAGTTTTTTAAAAAGTTCTGCCAATACAGTTTTGTCTCGGAACAGCTTTGGGGCTTGCCAGCAGTGTTATTTCTTCTGTGTTGTAGGAGCAGCTCTATTTACATGCCAGGTAATATGGTCTTGTTTTTAAACTGAAAAATAAACGAAACCTATGTAGAAATGGAAACTTTATTGAATGCCAGATTCTGACCATGTTATTCCTGTTGGAAGGAAGCAGTAGGACCACTTGTGCGTTCTGCTCTGTCTTTATAGCATTAAGAGGTTTAGTGTGGGAAATACTGGAAAAAATGAGTGCAAGAAAGGAAGGAAATCTGCCAGTGTCCATGTCCTTTAAAATGAGTTGTTATAAGCTACTTGTGAGATGCGTTTTATGCAGATATCAGATGTAATGGGGACTTCAGTTAGAGCCAGCCAGCCTGCGTTTAAGAAGTGTTATTCTATGGAGAAGAGGCAGATAGAGAAATTTGAATACCGAAGTATTCTTAACATAATCATAATTTTATTTTAAAACTTTGGCCTGTTTTCCTAAGACAGTAGGACTTATGTGTGTGAAGAAGCCTGACAGACAGATCCTCCCCTTCCTATTTTCCTTGATCTTTAAACTTTTTGCCCAATGTAAATAGAATTTTGAAAAGTTAGTTCCAATAACATAGTAGATAAAATAGATGGAGGGGCATGGGAATGAGAAATACAATACTCAAGAAACGATAGGGTTGCTCTGCAAGTATCTTCTTCAGATACTAACCCTAGTAAAAAAGGTCCAGATGCTTTGCCACCAGCAGTGTGCAAGCAGTCAGATCCATTGAGGACTGTGAGAAGAGGCCCTAGTGATTTCAGGCAGTAGCTGACTTTCAGTTTGTGTGAAAGGGATAGAACAGGTACGCTGTCTCATCATTCCACCACAAGTGGAAGGCAGAGATTTGCATTATTAATCCAGAAGACTTCCTGAGTGCGTCTCACCTAGAGTCTTAACTTGGTCTCGAGCTGAACTCTTCAGAGCAGTTACAGGGATGAGTGTAATCAGACTGAGTTCTGCAGGAATGATGAATGAATGCTAAAGGAGACAGCAGTTGCCAAGATAGTGTTTTAGAAATATATTCATCCAGGTAGTGTAGATCAGCAAAAAGTCCAGTGAGACCTGAGATGCTCACTAGTTTTGATAGCTTGATATGCCACCAGACAGCTGCAGTCTTGCAAACCTACAGCTTAAGGATAGCATGTTGCTTAGCATAGTTCCTTATGCGTTTGATAGTGAGTTGTTTGTAGATCAGTGCAGCTGGGTGCTCTTACACTCCTGACGTACAGATTTTTATGAGCATTTCTCAGTGATGATTCATGAATAGCATTATTAGCAGCGTGCCTGCCAGGTAAAGCGTAGTATTTGAGGATGAAGTTATTAATTCATAGGATTACAACATAGATGCTGGTCTGATGGACTGCCCTTCCAAACCTGTTCTTGCAGTATCAGAGAGTTGATCAGGGGTTACAGCCCTGTAGCCAGCATTGTAATTTACAGAACAAAAGCTCTTACACACCGTGGGCAATGCTTTGTTCTTTGTAGACTGGAAAAAAGGAATGATGGATTTATGTGCTGAGCAGATATTCTGTTAGCTCCGATGGCAAGGTTTATGGATAGGCCTCCTGCTTCTTACATTTACGCTGCTTTTTGGGATGGAGTTGTAGTACTACTTCTTGCAATTGTCTGTTTGCTACTTCTGTCTCAATTCATAAGATAGATCTTCACCTTGTACTTAAAAGGAATAAATAGTTGTCTTCTGTAGGCTTTTGGGAGGGCATGGTCAGCCCTAGAAAACTTGACAGTATGCAAAAGATGTAACTTGCCGTAAGTTGGATTTCCTCTTTCTGAAGCCTAAAATGACCCTACCTTTACAGTTTTGGAAAGATGGTGAAGATTAAGGGCATAAAAAGGCAGTTAGATGCTAAGCTTCCACTGACTGTATTTGACGTGTAACTCTTATTTGTATCTTTGCAAATCTCCTTAATTTTTACTTGGTGTTTATGGTGGGTGTTTAGGGAGGCGGCAAAGAAGCTACTTTCTACTACTTGGTTCTGTAATTATAAATACACTGACTTGGTATGAGAAACATCAGACAATAGGTCTTGGTGATGGTTAAGTTAATTCACTTTTGGAAGTTCAATAATTCATCTAAGAAGTGTCAGCAGCTGGCTCTCGTTAATGGTAAGCCTTTCATTTCTGTTAAATCAATTGTGAATAATAGAATCCTTCAGAGAAAAATGATGAAGTAAGCATTGATTTCCAAATTGGGTGCCTGATATTGGAGCATTAATAAAATCTAGAGCAAGCAGACAACTAGTACCTAATACACTCTGATCACCTAAGTAGTAATCAGAGAAAATCAATGATTTTTGTGTATGGTGCTAGATCTGTTAACATTTCATCTGTCACCATTCATCATTGTGTCTATAATTTCATTTTATAATTGTTTTGATTTTTTTTTTTGGCTTAATAGTATGCATTGAATCAAGCACTTACTGTCAAGCTCTTGTGAAACAGAAGTGGCTCTTCCGTATTCTCTACTGTTTACTTGCTGTCTGTCATTATTGCTTCAGGGCTTTCTGTAGTGTTGGTCAAAGTAATGTCTGTGTTACTTCTATTTCTGTATTCTTTTAGAGGGGTTCCAAGTAGACTTTGTGGAATCCTCCATTATCACCTCTTTCTGATCAGTGAGGAGTTGCGTTGCTCACTTGTAAGTAGTCATATGCAGTTTCACAGGGGTATTAGTAATGTCTCTAGTAATGATGGTAAAACTCTGTCAAAGAAACAGTTGTAGAGAACATCTTCATAACAGTCAGACTCTTGGCATGACTTCCTCTGTGAGAGAGTAACTTGATGGTAGAAGATCCCACCAAGGCATAGGTGCTTGTGCATGTGTGACTTCTGCTTTCAGCCTTCGTGTCAGTGAGTTTTTGTAATGCAATGTGAACATTATGGATTTGTGGGTGTGGCCGTTATTTTATTTTTTTAAGTCTATATGAAGACAATTCATGAGTTTTGTTTGGTGCTGCTAGGTACTGGCATTTTTCTGTCCAATATTGTTCTTACCAATGATCCAATTTTGTTAAAGCTGTATTGAATTTGTATGGAATACCACATACAATCAAATCTAATTCCTGTTGAAGTCAATGGGAATTTAGGCTAAAACTGGACCAGGATTTGGCCCATAAAGCATAGCAAGAAAATTTAACAGTTATAATAAAACTCTTAAGGCAAATAAAATGTTCTAGCAGGTGTTCATAAATGTGCTTTACGCTCATAGACTCTGTTAAATGTTAATGCTAAGGTCCTGCAGAAGCTGCACATAAGGACTGTGTGAAGGAAGCAAATGTCTGTTAAATGTGCTGTGCGATATTGTAGCAAAGGTGGGTGGCAGTGCAATGCCATGCTACCTATTAGACTGAAATATGAAAGCTATTAGAGATTCTGCTGAATTTTCATTTTGTGAGGGAGTAGTTTTCAAGAGGGAACATATCATATAAAAAAGCCATGTGTTGTGCAAAACTAGAAGCATCTTTGTCAGTGTATGCAGTTTTCTTGGATGTATACAGAGCTTATTAGGGACAACTACTAACATACTATATTAACAATAAATTTAAAATAGGACAATCCTTGGAAGGAAAATAATAGAAGGAAAGTGGTTGTATTTTTTTTATATATTTCATTTTCCTTGAATCAGGTTTTTTTGTTGTCGTCATGTTTTTTTTTTCTTTTACTTTTGTTTTTCATACCTTAGACTAACTCACAGGCAGAAGTCCTAGCGTAGCCCTAAACATGTTTTGAAGATAATAGGTGTTGGCAGGATTTTAAATTTAGATCTGTCTGACTCTTAATATTTTTTTCTATCCATCACTTGACCGTCAAAGCACTTTTCAGATAAACTAGGTTGGCAGAGTGAGGTCCATTTTAAATTTCCAGGAGCTTTCTGGTCTTCCTCCTTCCAGGTTTATAGGGAAGCATCCAATGCCTTTTTCAGCAGGTTTTACAGCATGCTCTGATAGCTGGTAGCTTGTACTGGCTTGGTTTCTTCTAGTAGCTAATTTAATTAGGATTCAGGTCAAACCCATGGGACAAAAAATATCTGTGTGTACTGGAGTTGGTTCCTAAAATGACACTATGAATGTGGCAGTCATTGTTAGAATGTGTTTTGTTGGTGTTTGATTAATTGACTGAGTTATCATCTCATCAATGCTCAGTCATTGTGTTGCAGGATAAAAGCAACCGCAAATTACAAAGATACTCTCTTTCCCAGTTCACTTCTTAATTTTCTGTGCTAAAAGAGAATGCATTAGGCAGTCGGTTTAGCTTGGAAAACCCTAAGATTGCTGAGTGAGGGGAGGTATTTCACACGACATTTAGATCTATCAAGTTACAAGCATTGCAGCTGCCCTGATATCACCTGCTGCTATTGAAATGTCCAGATAATGTCAGAAAGACTCTTCCAGTCTTGCCTTCTTCGTCTTGTCCTCAAGTGTATGTTCCCAGCAGTAGTGGTGCTTGCATTTTATTTTTTATTTTTTAGCTGATGAGGGGTCTCAGAAAATTTGCTGCATTCCACCTTGTTGTAAAAAGGGTTGAAGCATGCACTTACACAGTAAATTTTCATCACTTTCTTCATGAACAAAATCACAGGACTACCAAGATGGTGGAACCTCTTAGCTTTTTCCTCTACAGTAGTGCTGTGCTAGAGTGCTTATGAATTTTCAGAGCAAAGCTGAGAATCATCTGGGAGCTCCAACACACAGGAGAGTATCTTTTCTTGTAATTATTACAGGACAAGGAGGACTAATAGGGGAAAAATAATGACTGGGAAGTACTTTAATCAAGTGGAAAATATATCAGTACTTCTCTTGTAAGTTGTGGCACTTCTAGAATAGTGATGTTCATGCAGAACTTTTAATCCTTGCAATACATTATGAATGCATTGTGTGAGAATTAAATGTTAATTGAGGCCATTATTTTCTGAGTGGACTACTTATATAGTAAAGTTATATGAAGTAATGGGCCATGAATGCATTTTGTTTATTAACTTCACCAGTGCTCATTCTTCTATATCTCTTCAATCACAGAGCAGTAGTATCACAGAGCAGTAGTTTTGAAATGGAAGGCTATTCAGTGACATTATGACCTGCAACATGCATGACAAGTTACATAAAAATAGTGTATTTTGTTGATTTCAAGGTATTTAAGAGCATATGGTCAAAGCCTTCGGAAGATTGAGCTTCCAGGTGCCTTCCCATCTGAGAAAAATATAGAAGAAAGAGATACTCCCCCCCCGCTTTGTTTAATACTTGATTCAGGTGCTTAAATGGTCTCTATTTTAAAGATGGGGAAAAGGTAAGGAAAATTATTTGGTTGGTCTGGGATTAGAAAGGGCTCTTTGTCAGACAAGGAAATTAAATTGAGATCCCCTAAATGTCAGGCTAGCTCCATAACTACTAGAATATCCTTCCTTTCTTCTCTAAAATGTCTGTCAGAAATGTGTAGTGTAGGGTAGATTTTGTAGCGTTTCCATATGACAACGACTTTGTGGCTCTGAGGTTGCGAATTCCCACAATTTGTATAAATCTCTCAGTCTTTGAAGTTGAGAGTGCTGTATCTGTTATTAAATCTGCAAAAGAGGCAGTGTCAAGCCAACATACTTGTAATAATATTTTGGATTTCCTTCTTTAATTGTTTAATGAAGTTAATATGAACATTTTAGCTATAAAGTTGGACAGCTGCAGCAGGATGTGATTTAACTGGCTCTTCTTCTTTCAACACATTCTGGCAACATTTACAATATGCAGTGTTATAAAAGTCCCATTTATCTGTCATGTAGCTTTCCCACAATTCCTTCATTTCCAGTTATTTATCCATTGTTTTTTAAAAGGCCAAGCTCAAATTGCTCTTCAGTTCTTGGCTATGATAAAATGCAATGCAAGGCAAAAATCTTGCATGCCTTTTTCCCTCTCAGATGCAGATGCCTGGGCTTCTGCATGAGTGGTGGTTACCTTACAAACTGCAGAACTATGTGATGCGCTGCGTAGCCATACTGCCCTTCTGTTCAAGTACGTCACATCGTGTCATGGTTTGCTATATGCTGGGAGAGACCTTTTTTTGCAGTTCAATTCCTTTTCCTTGTAGTGTCCAAACTCCATTCCAAACACTTTTGCCCAAGTAAGAAAACAGTAGAAAGTTGCCTACATACCCATGCTAAACTCTCATTTTCTAGTAAAAACTGTTTTTGTTTGTTGTTTGGTTTTTTTCCTCTTCTGGCCTGCTACATGCTTATGGCATTTCATAACATTTGGCCTTCTTTTGTGTAACTACATTTAGGCTCTGGACATTTGAACATTTCCAAATGAATACAGCAGAAAGAGCCATCTGTTTATCAGGGAGGAGGTTTGTATTTATATAGTAGTTGCATGTTAATAAGCAGTAATGTGGAAGGAAATATATAGAGACAGTATGCGACAGTTTAATGAGGTTTAAATACCATTGGGTTTAGCTGGCTTTTATGGCAATCTGTAGTGCTCTCCTACAGCAAGACTGTTATCTTGTGTGCGTAGTTTTGTGCAGTTGTGGATAGAGCAGTTCGGAGAGCAGTCGTTGCAGTGAAGTCCTGGTGAAATCACTTGCTGTGTGTGCCAGCAGAACTGTGCTGAGCCTTTAATTCTGCCCGCAGCATTGGGACAGGTTTGGGCACCCTGCTCCATTACAGAATTGAGTATTGTCTATTTTCTTACAAGGTGCTGTTTTCTACCCGTTTGTAATGGTGTGGTGTCCAGAGTTCCTTAAGTGTAGAGGGCTTATGAAGCTAGTTGGTACAGAGTCTAGAGACAGCTGGATACAGCAAGCAAAGACCTGTGATAAATGGTAACTTCAAAACAAAACCAAAAGAAAGCCAACAAAAAACCCAACAAACCACATATGTGAATACTGAATGAAGTCAAGATTAAAGTAATTTGTTCTAGATGACTTTAACAAAAAGGCAGCTTTTTTATTTTAAAAGAAGAATAGCTAATAAACTCATCTCCTAAAGATAAAGGCTATCAAGCACAAAACCATGATATTGCATCAGATGCCAATTACTGCGGTTTCTTAATGTGCTTGTGTTCTTTGTTTTTACATTTATTAAATATTTAGAAGTCCAACTGTAGATATTTTTAATCAAAATCAGAAATTTCTCACAAAATGGGTGATTGCATCATTTGCGCATTTATATTGTAAGACGTTTTAACGATATAAGCATTTTTTCATTTAGACAGCAACCATAATAAATTGAAATAAAATTCAGCCGTGATTGATGTTCTGTGTGTCATGTACAGGGCAAGTCCCATCTATTAAATGTGGTTTGCCAAGGCAGCAATATTAGTAGCATTTGAATGTTTTTCTTATTAAGGAGAAAAATGGTCAGCAACATCAATACCGTCTGCTCCAAAGACCGTGGTAAATGGAAACTGCCTGCAGCACATTTGAATTCTGCACTGTATTTGGGATGAAGGTAGGATACAAGCAATGAATTTTTTTTTTTTTTTTGAAAATTAGGATAGACTATTACAGTTCTTAGGATGAAAGAGAGAGGCTGATTACAACATAATGGAGTGTACCATATTCATCTCTTTGAAATATGACCTCACTCGGCCTTTTCCATTTTACAATCGATTCTCTCATTCCCTTAATGAACCTGCGCATTCATGAGTCTTCCTTGGAAGTATGCACATGAAGTATTACAGTAGCAAAGAGTAATTGTCTGACAAGAAAGTGCAAGTAAAGTGTCTCTCTTGTAGTCTTGTTCAATAACATTATGGACCGTTAATGCATCACATCAGATACCATATTGTTTTGTTAAAAATTATGCAACCATATTTTTCTTATTTGTTCATGGTTTTTCTGAAATGGTAGCTTTAGAAAACTGGTTTGACATCATCTGTCTCTATTTCTTTACAAAAGAGTACGTATGTGCAAGAGATGAGCTATCAGAAAGGTACGCTTACAAAGTCAGCGCTCTGTTAGCAGGTATTGAAATTGAATACACTGTAATATTATATGAATGAGAGGAAGGGCTCTTTGAAAAGAAACGTGTAAAGTTCCATACAGAATGAGTGGAGGTACTGTAATTTGGAAGATGCAACTTTTAATAGGATCAAATAAATACCTAAAATGTGACCCTTCTATCTATTAGTGTCTTTTGGCTATGAATATAATTAGATGTAATAAGCGAATACGGTTAATTATTGTGTTGTATGTTCTAAGTGTGTGCATTTTTATGTAAATACAGTTTGTTTATATACAGCTATAATATGTAAACTATTTATGTATGTATTTAAGCTATATTTATACACATGTATTTAGTTTTGTTATCAACCCGTAGCTGCTAACTGCCTGTTGACCTTTTCAACTTGCTGCAAAGCCTCCCATTGGGCCATACTCACAAAAACAAAACAACCTGGATTGCACCCAGGATCAGCATACAAGCATAGAGCTTGCTCTGTTAACATCCATGAAACCTTAAGAGCAGGGAATGTTGGACAGACGCCTACTCGCCCCAAGCTTGCCCTAGTCACAGAACTGCCAAGAAGACTGAGCAGTGCTGGGAACCACCCAGAAGTGTCGGCAGAACCGTATGGAAAGACACTGAGACTAAACCACAAGCAAAATAAGACAAATGCAGAAAACTTGCAGAAGTTTGAAAACCTTTGTAGTGACAATTTCGTTGAAATTCTGAGCATTTCATGTATCACCACCAGCACTGATTTGATAGGTATGACCATGAAATAAAGATTGAGCTCAGAGAGAAGCAACCGCCCTGTCTGTTATGTCAAAAAGGTAATTCATCATGTCTGAAAGCAATGTTTCCTTTCAATTAGGCCAAAGTCAGTGTCCTAAAGTGTGAAAATTGCCTTGAACAGCAGACCTGTTCCTGGTCATTGTTCAGGTCCAGAGATAAGAGATAAGTAAAAGTAAGGTTAGTTTTATAAAACTTAAGATAAAAACTGAAGTTTTCGATCACATTAGAGGTTTTAAAAGTTGTTTATTACTTTGGAAGAAAAAACAGCTTTGCAAATGTAACACTCCTTTTTAAATCGCGTCTTCCATTTTTGGTGAAAGTATGTTCAACATTGTATTTGTTGCAAACATGTTCGTGATTTCTCTTTCACTTTGCCTTTCTCTCTTAACCTGCTCTATAGGACTATGGATATTGTTGGGTTTTAGAGGTTTATTTACTTAGGATTAATGTAGCTGATTCCATGCAGGTGGAATCAGGTTTTTTTTTTTTTAGTGTAAAACTTACTTGGAAACATTCTTTTTTGTTGCTTTTGTTGCTTATTTCTTCATTTTGTTAAAGGAACCGGCAGTATGTTAGCAGGATGTTTCCTTATAGTAGGGAGTTCATCTGTACTATTGGGGTTCAGCTGAAAACTGATACTTGAGGTGTCAGATGGGGAGGGAGGTGGGAAGGGAGGAAGGGGAGGTGTTTTGTTTTTTAAATGTGAAAAAGAAAAACCGTGCTAGCCAATTGATTTTTGTTATCTGGAGAATTGTGGCAAGGATGGTTGAAAATTCAGTCAATTTAATCTATCCAATTTATTGCCAGTTCTTTTTTTCTATGGTTGACACTGCTTGCGCAGGAGTGAGACTTCTACCAAACAAAGAGCTTGGTTGTACAGAAGGTGGTTTTGCTTGGAGATTGCCCAAAAGCCTGTGTCACTGATTGCATGTAAGAGAACCTGTACTAGTACATTGACAGTTGTCTGCTTCGGGACATAAACTATGCTTTTGGTATCTCTGTGATGTTTCGGTGTCTTCATTATCTCATCATTCATATAGCATATCTGTTCTTTTGTTTTCAGCAAGTGTTCTGCATCTCCTGTGTATGAAGTGACTGAAGCCCATTCAGAAGGTATATATTCAGTGAGGGTACTTGATGATTAGACCAAAGCCTCAGCTGATGCCAGGGGGATTGAACGCACATTTATTTGAGGTCTTCTGTGAATAGGAATGGATTCATATTGAAATGCCTTTGAGTAATGAAGAATGAAATGGTCTGTTCAATACCACATTCTATACTCTTCAGAGGACTTGAGGATACTTTTTTAACCTGTGTTAGTGATGAAGAAAAGTGAACTGTTTGCTCATCTACATCTGATCGGAACCATGTTTTATTAGGTCTTCACAAAACAGAGGCTGTAAAGAACCAGTATCTTTGTCCTGAACCTCTTCGGACCTATGACAGGACGGCTTGCTGGGAGGGCAACCAGAAAGCCTGATCCAAAGTCTGCTGAATGATTTGTTACTTAGTGTTATTAGGCAGACTTAGGAAGTTTTTTGGTTAAGGTCCATCTTTCACACGATTCAAGTGTACTTAGACAATTCACATATTGTATTTGGTGGATAGCAGGAAAAAGGAGCTCTCATTTTTCTACAGAAAGATATAGCAATGATGTTCAAGAGTTAAGCGCACAAAGACATCTGTATTCTCAGTTATCTATTCTTCATCTTTTCACTCTCTAGACATTTAAAAATACAGTTCTTTTGCGTGTCAAAAAAAATAAGTTGAAATGAAAAGACTTATTTGTTTTTTTGATTTTATGAGTTCATAAGGTTCATGCATTTTCAAGTTTTTTTACATCTCAGTCACAGAGCTGAGAAACTTTTATTTTTTTTAATTTTTAAGCGAAAGTTGAGATGGTTGAGTAATAACACTACAACAAAAACTGCAGACTGTGAAAATAGCATGTAATCAGCAATTTATTACATGAAGTCCAAAGGAACAACTTACAGTTATGAGGTGGTAGTCCCACGAAGAAAGGAAGCTACGTTCTTGCTCTCCATCTTGCTTTTACATCCAGTGTTTACTGTATTGATCCACTCCTAGAAAAGAAGTAACTTACCGTTCTTTTTCTGAAATATTCAATTCAAAATTGCTTTTCTAAAACATTTCATGATGATGTGGTCTACATTTTAAGCTACTGGACTGCATTGCTTACCTGGTTTCAGGAACATTTGTGGTTTATTACTTGTTACTGTTCTGATACTTTAAAGCTAATAATAAGTATTAGCAAGATGAAATGTATTCCCTCCTTGGATGTATTCAGATGCTGCGCTTATAACTGTAGGGATCAATGCTATTTTTGCTTTGGAAAGCTATTTCTTAAGATAGAAATGACCATCTGATACTGTGCTTTTAGAAAGAAAAGATTCCCATAGGAGTATTTCTGAGTCACTGATTCTGATGATTTTAGATGGAGGCAGAATAGCTGAAGTAAACAAGGACAAACTGTTTTTTAAAAATGTGGAAGAAGTTAAAAACAAAACAAACAAAAATTGGGAAAGGAATCTAAATTGAGTACTTTCTGCTATAAAGTTGAGTCTGACCCATTAGAGCAGTTTGTTATTGAAGGCTGACTGCAACCTAGTGTACCAAAGAACTCTCAAATCCCCGAAATGGAAGTGCTTTCTTTGTATGTCTTAGGTATATTTGTGAGCTGACATTCAGATGGATATAGGTTTTGTGTGGGGCACATAAGAGCTCTTAGAAGCATTGCTGTTTGCAGGATTTTGAGGTTATGCGACTGCCGTTGGGGGTGAATGTTTTTTTTAACAACAGGCGTGAGTTATGCTAGTATGTAGTATTTCAAGCTGGATTGTTGCCCCAGTTTTGGATTGCCCCACTAAGGACTGAGAAGAAAGAAGATGTATCAGTTGGTGGTAGCAGCAGCCAGGCAGGCTTTGTGAAGTATCTGAGAATTTGATCATTCACATCAGAGCATAATATCTGCTTTCCTTTCTGGGTTATATTGCTGCCTACTGTAATATTCCACTCTATTTTGTATAAAATCTCTTGCAATAGAAAGGGTTTGTTGGATCATAGGCTATCTGTGGACCTTTTGCCTGTTCAGACTAGAACCTTCCTAGGAAGAAGAGACAAAGAAAGGTACACGAGATGATAGATTCTAATAGATTTTGTCTTGTTATGAATGCCTGTGCAACTATAGTCTGGTTTAACTACTTAATCAGACCTTATTTTGTGTTAGAAGTAGCTAAAGAGATGGTAAAATTTGTGGGTAATACAAAATTAATTGGAGGAAGGCTGAGGAACTCTAGGGGCATCTTGCAAAGCTTGGGGAGTAGATACTGTGATGGCAGATGAAATTTTGCAGCTGACACATGCAAGTAAAATCTTCCAAGTACGTAATTTGACCTAATTGCATGTTGCTGAATATTAAATTAACTGCATTTGCTGCAGAAAAAAAAAAGCTAGCAAGTTAGGCTTTTGTCTGGCTTAAAAAAAAAAAGNGGTAATACAAAATTAATTGGAGGAAGGCTGAGGAACTCTAGGGGCATCTTGCAAAGCTTGGGGAGTAGATACTGTGATGGCAGATGAAATTTTGCAGCTGACACATGCAAGTAAAATCTTCCAAGTACGTAATTTGACCTAATTGCATGTTGCTGAATATTAAATTAACTGCATTTGCTGCAGAAAAAAAAAAGCTAGCAAGTTAGGCTTTTGTCTGGCTTAAAAAAAAAAAGAAAAAAAGAAAAAAAGCATGATCATTTTATAAAATAAAAGAGTAAAAGAGCACTGATTCCTGGATAGTAGTTACCACAGGCTTACATCATGATGCTTTATAATAGGAATGCTGCACTTTGTTCTGCAACACTTAGGAAAATTCAGTAAAAATTAAGAAGGACTGCAGGATGAACAGAAATGATTGGTGACATTGGAAGGAATTCTTTATGACAAGGTACTGAAAGAATTAGAACTAACATAGTTTAGAGGATGAGCAGTCAGTGAGATGTGTGTGTGTGAATAAG
>VXAL01009005.1:94016-134749 GCA_013399475.1 Chauna torquata
TTATTTTGTTTTTTAATTGTAAAAAGCTTTTTAGTGAAAAATTGTAAAAAAAAAAAAAAAAAAAAAAAAGCTGAAGGTATTTAATGCTTTTTGAAAATACTGTTCTTCGTGAATAGACAAATTCATTTTGGATACCTTTTTGTTATTGGCATGCAACAGTATTTTAAAGAAACTAGGAATGTCACTGAGGATTTCGCCTTCAACAATAAACATTTTGCTTTCTTAAACATACTGTTTTTTTAACAGGAAAAAATATTGGGATGGACAGCTTGTGAGACTTTTTTTTTTTTCCTTAGAGGAAATTTCAGTGAAAGACATTGTAAATACTTATGCTATTTGCTGAAAAAAATCAGGTGTATTATGCCAGAAATGGGAACTGCTTGATGAACTGGAAAAAAACGGAATTGTAGGGGTGATGTTAAAGTAGGAATATAGATCCTGTTCCAGAGCATTTACACATGAAAATAATTTTAAGCTCATGTATTCCTCATTGGTTTTAACAGAACTAATAAAAGACCTAGCTAAGCCTGCATCTAAGTGTTCTCCTGGTTGTGGCCACCCCAAAGTGATTTTCCGTGACAGAGTACTACAAGCCTAAAGAGTCAATCTCCTTAAATGTAACTTCTTTGACTACAGCACAATGCGTGGGGGAACAGGAGGAGAGAGCTTACCTGAGTATGAAGTGCTGATTGTGTCAGGTGAGGACTTCAGTACCAGGTCAAGGTCACATCTCAGGTCTTGCATTGTGGTACTGCAGCTGTACAGTTGTAAAGTGATGTTCTCCAGCCCGTGGCTTCCAACATGGGGAGGGAGAGAGCTGAGACAAAATGCAGTTCAGTTTTTTAACACTCTGAGATGTGGCAGAACCTTCTGAGTATGGGAGTCTTGCTTGGGAAAGCTTTAGAAACTCACAGGTGAGACATCAGACTCGCCAAAAGAGGGAAAACAGGAAGGGAATGAAAGAAGGTGGTATTTCCGAAGCAGTTTTTGTTTCTTCTAGAGATTTATCAGCTCAGTGCTGCATAAATTCCTTTAGGAAAGGTGGTGTCATTTGTGATTGTAAAACACAATTCCATGTCAGAAGATTGTAATTTAGTCTGTGTGCTTTCAGATGGTGTTTGTGAGCTCTGAGAAGGGGCTAAACTGCCTTTTGAAGCAAACCATAATGTGAGGATGGTCTGAAAGATTGCACCTGTGTATCTTGTGCCACCTCACTTCATTTCATAGATTGCATTACCTCCGTGAAGCACTGTTTGTGCTTTCTTTACTTTTTCCGTGTGCTGTCAGGGTAGGTGGTGAGACAGTGCAAGGTGATTTGAACTGCTAAGGCTACTGCTGACATCTGAGGAGCCTGTGGAATTTTTGTTGCACATTATTTTACTGCTGGTGTTTCTGAGATGTGCTTCCACTCACTGGAAACTTTAGGTTGCATAAAATGTACATAGCTTTTTCTTGCTTGTTATTAGCAACTCCCATTACTGAAAATGGAAAACATTACAAGAAGTCATTTGATTTTGGCCTGGAAAACTGTTCACGTTAATTTTCATGCAAGTGTTCAGTTGGCTTTACTTGTCTTGATACCTGAAGTCTCCACTGTAAAATCAGTTTTGTGGACCTCTATAACACAGTAGGGTTGAAGTTCATTTCTGTAAATGGGGATTCAAGATGATTTTCAGTAACAAAGAATGCCCTGAATTTCCTCAGAATTTCAATATTAATGTTTGTTGTTGAAAAATCCCTTTCTGTTGTTGCTGTTGTGAATATTAGTTACATTCCAATTACTGGTATTTTTGAATTATCATAATCTGACTACAGTTACCCGTAGTATTCCTTTATAGCTATTAATGGATACTGAATTTTAAAAAATTTTATTTATTTATTTAGAGTTTAAGATGTTTTGAGGTGGAAATGGAATGAATTTGTGTAATGATTTATATGATCAGAGAAGTGACCTTGGGCATTCTGAAATAAGCAATAACACAACTAATTAAATAATGATTGTCATATAGACTGTGCCATTCCAAAATGCCTTGCAATTTGCATGTCAAATGTATGAAAGCTCTTTAATAATGGGAAATAATGATGAATTAAAAGAATTGAAAGGGTGTTAAGATTGGAAGAAGCAAAAAAACTGAGCTGAACGAGCTCCTTTAGCTTTAGTGCTGTATTTGAAAACATAAGAATACAATTTCATGTGTTTATGTTAAATTACTTAAAGCATCAACATTCATGGTTACTGGTAATTCTGGTCCTCTTTGGATTTCAGAGTGAAATCTGAAAAAGTATTACTTTCTCTTCATGTTTTAGGAGAGAAACTAAGTCATTGGCTGTCTGCACCATGAGTGCCCTGCTCTGAGTATTTTATTCATTCGTAGAAAATACATAACGTGTATGTATATATGTATGTATATATATATATATGGGTGAATAAATATATATGTTTATGGATGAATGAAATATATATATAACATTGTATGATATTATATAGTAATAAATAATATAATAACGCATTATATCAACTAGGTATAATAGGTTGGAGTAGATGATTGTCAGAGGTCCCTTCCAACCCTGCCCATTCTGTGGTATATAATAGTTTCCCCTAGATCAGAAACCTTGCTAGGTGTGGTTCTCTCATTTTTATTAGAGGTGTTTTGTTCTACTCTTGACATCGTGACAGTGTAAAGGTCTTAACAATTCCTTTCTTCTATTGCAGTAATGTAAAGTAACCTTATTAATACAAGTGAAAATTTGGCTTAAGGTTTGGGTTGCAATCTCCTTTGTGTTTAAAAGCCTTTGCGTCCTTTTTCATGATTTGTCTCTATTAAAGAACAGTTTTACTATGGGGAGGATGCCCATCATTCGTTTACGGTGAGGCTAATGTTGCCATTTCTCCGCAAAAATGTCATTTGTGTTGCTGCATATTGTGCTTTTAAATAATATTTAATTCTGTGACCTCAGTTCAACATGCGTTCCCAATTGTCCTTTAACTCTCATCTCTGAGGAGAGACAGTCTTTGCTGCATGGATACTAGGAAGAATGCCTGATGGAATTGAGATAGTTTTCAGAATTATGGTAACTTGTATGTTTGGCTCCTGTTGTACCATTCCTTTTAATAATGCTAATTAATGGCATGCAACCTAAGAGGGGAAAGTCAGGAACTGAAAATGGGGTGGGAGAGGAGCTGAGGAGAAAGGAAGAACAAACCTTTGATATGCATACACCAAGAAGATACAAGGTTGAAAATACCGTCAGGTTATATCACCTTACCACACAATCGCTCTCATTTATTCAGTAATTAAGTACGAGTACGAACATCTTGGGTCTGTTTCATTTCTTGTCACAGCAAACCAGCTTTCATATTCAGCTGTTGTACAGCCCTTGGATAGAACAGTGGTAGTCATTTTAGAAAAATTTGAGTTGTCGGGACAAGTTAAGACATCATCTTAACACATTCCTTCTTCCACCTTTGAAACTTGTGAGAGACAGATCAGACAGAGGTTTCAACAGCCAACAAGCTGCAGGAAGGAGTTGAATAAAGTAAACGAGTAACTGGAATATAGCTAAAAGAATAAGGAAGGCCCATATACTTTGTTGCTGTAAGGCAGAAAACTCTGCATCGCGCAGACTTTTTTTTCCCTCATCTGTAGCTGTTTTGTTTCTCAGGGCTTTTTTGGTTTGTTTTTTTTTGTTTTTGTTTTTGTTTGTTTCCCAGTTGCTGTGATGCCCCTTTCTTATGTGCCAGTTATGAAACTCCCTGATGATGGCATTGTGAACTTGTAGTCTCTCTGCAGCTGCCAGCTCAGTCCGACGGATCCTCCCTCTAGTCTTCCTTCCCGCATGCTTGAGGCCTCGGCATGCTTTTTTTGACATACGTGGAATGCAGTGGTTAAGTTTCTCTTCAATACCTGTTAACACATTTAATTCCTTTTCACAACTGTCAGTTTTTCAGCTTTGTGAAGCTTTTACTGTGGGCAAATGTTGCACATTTGGGGCTCTGTCCAGGATTCAAAATAAATTTTATGTCAACATACTGCTGTTCACACGTTTAGAACATGTTTTAGTTTACAGTGTTTTTAAGGATGAATACACCTAACACTAAAAGGTGTAGAACATCTAAGGTTTAGAGCTGATCTGAGCCGTGGTGTTCACCGAAAATGGTTTTACCTGTTTATCGCAGCTCGACATTTCATCCATATCTCCAGATTTCTTGTCTTTATACCTTTCGTGGCACACTGCTAGTTTCTTTGGCTGAAATCATTAGTGACTTGTCACAGCTCACTCTTAAAAGAGAGGAGTCAAATGCCAGTTCTGTTTGCTTAGTTTGTTTGACTTGCTTGTATCCTTAACCACAGGGTGCAGGAGTTTGCTTAGATAAAATAAATTAGTGAGCTTTTATGTTGCTGAAGTTGCATGTAAGAAAGGATTTTTTTGAACAGACTTCACTGACTACTGCTTTGAGAAGTGTATAGCTGGTTCCATTTTTCAGTGGTTATTCTGAAACCTAACGATGATCAAGTCACTTTGGAGCATATTTGCTTCATGTGTGATCATCAGTGGTTTCGGATTTTTCTTTTTCCTCACTAAATAATGCTGTAGTGAAGAGTAAAGTTATTGGCTGTAAATGTAGGCTATATATTTTGCAAACAATTTTTGCTGCTACACACATGCCACTCTACTCGAGTTTCTTTGATCCGTGTAAAAGCCAGATTTCCTGGGGAAACTGTGAACGCTTGTAATGCCGTGGAAGCTCTGTTGGTGGTCAGCTCATCGTTAGCAATGGAGGATCTTCTGTATGTTTCCGATAGTGTTTCATCTAGATCTGTATGACTGATTTACGTATTAATGAATTGTTAATTACAGGCACAACTGCTGATCCTGAAGGCTTATCTGAGGGGAGTGAGGTAACCTATTGCTGATACGTAGACAGGGGCTCTGATTCTCTCCTGGTTTCTCTCTGCTATCTGCTGGAGTTAGCCATTCCCCATGGGCTGGGGGGGGTGCATGCCTACTGCCAGCAGTGACAGTGGTGCCACGCTCGAATCAGATACAGATTTCCTAGATAGAAACTGGTGAAGAAGCCTGAAAACTTAGCCCAGAGATTTTTAGGGATGGATTTTCACCTCTGAAAAAGGACCTGGAGTGAGCTTACTCGAAAGTGTTCTCTGGCAGCACATGCTGTGTGTCACTTGCTGGAAATGTTACGGAGGTGTCCCTGTCCAGGGGACAGCTAAAGTTTTAAAAAGAATACGAATTAATGCAATCTACCGTGAAGCTGTATTCAGACCTGTGTGTTAGCTACAGCTGGCATTTTAGCAGTGGGTTTGGACTTTATCTACGGTATAGATTTCCACTGCACTGCAATAGCGTCAGAACTTCTCTGTGTTTTGCTGTATGAAACCTGTTCTTCTTCTTTGTACTGACACTGGCAGATATAGAACAGAATAACCCTGCTTTTGATATAGTAAGCAAGCAAGCACACCTTTTGGGCTAAATTTCCATTTCCTTGCTATCATTATTGTAAGTAGGATTTGCATACTCAATTCTTTTCACTTATTGAAAAACATATCCCTTTAGGTTTGACAGCTTTCCAAAGAATATTTTAGATTTCCCACACTGATTGTAGGCCATATGTTAGTACTAATTATATAAATGAGACATCATAGAATTGTGACACGCTTAAATGTTCAGTGCTTTAAAGAATTACACAAATGGATGCTAGCTTGGGTAAGTGCTGGAAGAAGAAAAGAACTGCAGCTTTTCACCAGATGTTGTAGCTTGGTGTGACTATCCATTGTCTTTGTCTGTTTGCAAAAAGTTACTGACACTTTGAAGGCTTTGTCAGACTACTTTAAGCTGCCACAGTGCAGAAAAAAAAGGATTTCCTTTTTGCACCTATGGATACACCAGAGATTCATTATATGTTAAACCATATGAAATATTGCGTGCTAGTAGCCTCATTGTGCTGTTGGAAGTAAATGTTAAATATGGGGCTGTAGCTGAGTGTTTCTGCACTTTTTTGTGCACTCTACATTTTATTTTTCATCAGTTAATAAAGGAATTAACTACGACAGCGCAAGGTAGAGGAGAAAATAGATGGAAGGTGAGAGCTGTAAACTGAAAGCTTAAGCACAAAAGAAGGGATTTTATAAGGAGCTTTCCATTAACATTAATGGGGCAGTGTGCTGTGTATTATCTGTGAAGCTGATTTTTTAACTAGAAACTTGTTCAAAATATAAGTCTGGTACATGCTAATGCTGTTATATTATTATTATTATTATTACTCCATACCTGTGATGCATACAATGGTAAACATAGTGTTGCAGAAAATATATTGCTCAAAAGTTTTGTCTTCATAGTTAAAAATGAAATATGTATGTAGACTGTGCATGCAGAGCTGGTAAGCCAAAAATTATGTCTGGTGTAAGCTATTTCTGTACATTTAGTTTTAATGCTGATGTATATTTAATTGCTTGGCCTGTTTTCCCCACAGCAAGATGTGGCTGTCATCCACTGAAGTCAGCGCCTGAATTCTGCAGCAGCCCAGTTTGATGTTTGTGCTTTGCCTGTAAAGTGTGGTGTCCATATCTTCAAGCAGCAGTTGATTTAGTCTGAGGGAAGACCAAAAAATCCATTCTGCTTTTAGAGAGGTGTTTCTGTGTAGGGATTCTTTGTGGGACTGTAAATGGGTGAATTTAGTTAGTGGCTGTGGCTACAATTTCTTTTCTATGCTGGAAACAGGGTTATGCTGTATTTTTCTCTTATGTACAGACATAGTCTTCATTCAACACATTAGTTTTATATTGCTTATCTACTTAAGCATAGAAAGGCATTTCCTTAATGTATCAAATTGTTTCATAATTAATTGTAATTGTACTTTTGGCTTTCACTTCTAAGACCTGACCTAGACCAGTTTGTTTATTTCTTGTCAGAACATGTTTTGAAAATGGAATCACAAGAAGTGATTAGTAATAATCTTGCTGAAAGATTACTCTGCATAATTAAATCTGAGATGCTTTGTCTGTGAAAGATGAGTATCATTTAATTTCAGATGGAAAAGCAGCCAGAGTTTATAAGTGGAGTTTGAGTAACTTGCATAGGAAACCTGTTTTTGGTTTTACTTGAGTTCATTTTAACAGCTTTGATCATTAGTACCAGTAAGACAAGAGGGAGCAATAGAGAAAAAGCTTTGGATTCATGTATCAGCATAAAGATAGGAGTGAGCAGAAGTGGAATCTAGATTCGTGATACCTGCTGTTCTGTTAGTTTATATTATCTAGTCAACTAAAGCAACTTTTTAATGCTGAAGATACCAAAAAACCTCTTTTTTTCCCCTATTGGACTTGTGTCCTCTTGTGCTGTTTTCTGTAATTTGTATAATACTGTAAGTTCTTATTGTTTTATCAAAGGGTAGCAGATTGTTTTCATTTTAAATGAAGAAATCCCTCCAGATTATACATTTTCTGCTCAGCTGCAGATTAACAGTTTTTTTTCCAGTCACAATTGTAGGGTATATTGCCAGAAGATAATCTGTTCCCTCTGTGTCTCAGTCATGCTTATTACCTTTATTTTATTATATACTTTGAGCCTGTGGAATGATTTCTTAACTGCACTTAAAGATAGTTTGTGTAGACAGCAAAATTACTGTTCCCGCCCTCAGGATCAATTTGTAACATGCTTTTATATAAATATTATGTGCTGTACTTCGATATTGTTCATAGTCCAGAAGATAACTGCAGTGCTGAGTCTTATTTAAGAAGCATGATGAAAACTGAGTCCATATGGAATTTGAAGGAAAAGGTACTTAATTAGCTGTGATCTAATGCTGCCGTCCTTTCTCTAGCAGGACTGCCAGTGCCCCCCAAAGCTTATTTTTGCAGGAGGGAAATTCTGTTTTTAGTACAGCCATTTATTAAATGTGTTCTGCCTTTTGGGAGAGAAAGCAGTCATGAAATGAGGATTTTGTAAACTTGGACTAGCAAGTTAAAAAAAAAAAAAAGATTGATTTATAAAGATTCACAGGGGAGGGAATGGGGGAGTAATCTAAGATGAGAAGTAAAAGAGATGTTGGTAAATATTCAGACAAAGAAGTTTACAAAGGGGAAAAAAATTTTCACATGATCTTAAAGAAGATAGAAGGAGAGAAAAAAGACAAGGAAAGAAGGGAGAACTGTCAAAATACAGAACAAAATCAGTTGCAAACTGACAAATCGTGCACCCAGACATACAGCTCTGTTAACACTGGTCTGCTTATCTTTTCTTTTCTTGTTTTTTTTCTAATCTTTTCCTGTCACCTATACCAGAAAAATAGTTTACTAGAATGAGATCATGAAAGGACGGAGCACTGCAGCTCAGAGGTGTCTTAACATCTTTATGTTGACTGCCTTATGTACGTTTACTTAGGTTACCAAGGAGATACTCACATGCATTTAGTTATTTCATTACCATCTTTTGACTTTATGCTGGGTAAAAGCATCATCAGAGCCTCAACAGAGCACTCCTTTTTGTACCTGCATGAAATACCTGGGTGGGAAAAGAGGATATGCCTGGAGAAGCCTAATGCATGATAGCTCCATAATTGGGTTGCTGCACGCCATCCTTACCTCACTGTTTTTATACCTTTTCACCATGCCTGCTGAATGGATGTCAGGTTTTGAAACATTAGCATGTGGGAGCATCAGTCTTTGCCATCTGAGCTAAACAAAATTTTGTAGGCACCAGAGCCAAACTCTAGAGGGATAAATACAGTGCAGCACAGTGCCAAATAATGGCTCAACATGAGATACAGTGAAAGATGTTAAGTATTCGTATGTTTGTCATGAGGTTTGGTACAAAGAAAACCACAATTTCCCAGTGTTGCATTTGAGACATGAACAAGATTTCCAGGGTCTCATTTGTTAATTCTAAAATCACAATTTCTGTTTTTTTATCCACGTGACTTTCCTTCCAGTTACTTTTAGATGCTGTACTACAGATTTCAAGATATTCTTGCCCTGTGTAATGCTCTGACAGATGTAAGGGATTCTTAAAGTGATCAAAAATTCCCACTCCTTAATGACTGCTGGAATGATACGAAATCTGTGTTACTTCAATACTGTAAGTCCTGCTAGACTTATAAATATTTGTGGCTTTGATTCCTGTTTAATGTAAAGACTCTTTATACTCCTTGGCAGCGTAAATGAGCCTTTAAATAGGTGCAATTGTAACTTGAACCTCAGAAGTATATAACAGAGGCCCTTGAGTGGATGGGGTCAGAGCCGGTGTGCAGACCTGGGTTAGGCGGCATTTTGTGGGCAGCCCTGAGCAGGGTCTGACCTGCACTGCTCCAGCCCAGTTCCTTTCCTTCTCTCTGCTTCTTTTGCTGGGCACAAGGATAATGTTGTGCACTCAGATTCAAGAGATGCTGCGTTGAGTTGGGTCAGATGTGCCACCCCGTGCGGGGACCTGGCTAAAGCCGTGGCCTGTCCTGGGTACCTGCTTTTCTCTCCATCTACTGGGCTTCCCACTTTTGCCATGGGGTGAGCTGTGCTCCTCCTCAGTTCTCCCTGGGGCTGTCTGGTGTTAAACATGGTGTATGCATAGATATATATGCCTTTGTGCATGTGTTCCTCAGTTATAATTGGTTGAATTATTGGGATTAGGGATAACATCTTACCCTGTCAATTAGACTTTATTTTAAAAAGCTTGGCATGACTTCCTTTTTAAATAATACTTCCTTTTGTTAACAGGTGTTTATATTTTGTTGCATTATTCAGGTAGCACATGCTCTGTGTTATGAAGAATAATTTGCTCAATTAGATTGATTTGTTTCAAATCTGTGAGTCCTCCCTCCTTTTGTCTTCAGTCCATTGGAAGGTAAAATTCAATGTGTTTCATTCCCTTGAACGAAATCGTTTATTTCCTTCTGTCTCCGTGCGTGTACGTGCATCAGCCTTCCTCAGCCTTATTCCGTGTGCCGGCTGTGAAGTTCACTGAGGCTGATGCTAGGCCATGCGGTTTCGTGCTGCCGTGGCAGCTCTGAGTCACCACAAACCATCCCTTCCTCAGGTTCCCCAGCACCTGGGGCTGGCGCACGCTTTGACATCCATCCACTGCTTAAACATGGTTAAATGTTAATGCAGTAACAGTTGAATACTGTTAATAGTACTGTCTTTCCAGAATGTCTCAGTCCTTTAAAAGTCTTCTTCAAGTTAGTGGAACTGCATGAGGACCAAGTTTTGCTGGCACTATCAACGGCTGAAGGACCAGGTCTAGGGTTGTCTAATAATACAAAACCTGTCGGTTTCCCAGAAAGCTTGCTTTCTATGTAGGATGAGCTAAATACTGGACATTTGCATCACAATACATTTAGGACTAAGAATTGTTGCAGTTTATTTAAAAATAACTTCCACCCTTGGTACCTGTCCTGCAAAGCACTTGGTTTGCTGTTAAGAGCTCTACCAGCTTCAAGTCCTACATTTTTGTTCTCTTCATGGTAGTCTTCAGTGTACGGCTTGTGTGAGTTGGAACATCAGTCATATCTTAAATCTTCGAGATTAATTGTTAATTTTAATCATGGGTTTTCACAGAACTTGAATCTTTGAGATGGTGCTTTGTTTTTAAAAGCCAGTACAAATCATTTGTTATACATCCAGAAAGTGCTTTGCCAGAACTGTCAAGTGATGAGCTATTTTAAAAATAAGACTTTTGAGTATTAACATGTTGTAGTAATTGCAATTACAGTTTAAGCTCCTTTGTTAGCTATGTATTCTTGAGAGAACATATCACAGTGCAAGTTTGTTTCCGCAGGATGTGACTTGTCACATGCTTTTTTCTTCAAACTGGTGTTTTAAAATGATGTCGTCTTACAAATTGGTTAAGACTGCCCTTTCCTGTAAAGCTGCATGGAGCCCAATCCTCTTGCAAGGATACAATGCCTTTTACTCCCCTTTCTTTCTCTAGAACATAAAGGACAACAGCACCTGGGAGGAGGAGTAGGAAGCCAGGACAGAATAGGCAGGAAGAGTTTGTGCCCACTGGAGCCAGTTCCAGTCTGAAACTGGAACCTGTAATTGTTGTGTCTCTTCTGGGAAGAGGTCCGTATGCACAGCCTCCTTGGGAAGCATCTCCTCACCTGGTTATGGTCCAGAGGATGACAACATGGTAGTTACTACCTGTGATTACTTAACAGAAGGCTCTGCATTGAAACTAAAGAAGCAGTCCAGCTATTGACTCAGGTAGTTAAGTGTGACATAATTTAATAGAAATCCTGTTCATCATTAAAAAAAAAAAAATCTAGAAAATCATGCAGAAACTACAATATCAGAAGGGCACTGTTGCCTGCGATTATAAAGCTAAATGCTAAGAAAGAAAATAACAAATTTAAGGTATCAGCAACTTGAATTCAGTGCATGTGAGCGGGGTTATTGGTTGCAGGTGTAATAGGTAAAAACTTGTTAAAATGCCCAATGAACTGGGAGTGTCATTATAGTTTGTTGAGAATATTCATTGTATTTTGTTCGCTTGAACTTCTCTAGCAGAACTGCATCTCATTTACACTCATGTATTTCATCAATGGGAAAGACTTCAGCTGCTAGCAGCACTTGGATACAATAGCAGATTTTGGTACCTATAAGTCTGGAGTTAGGAGCTGGATCAATGAACATTCTGTCTTGAAGATTGGTGGCTGATAAATATAGTTTCTAGACTGGCACACAAAATACACACAGACTGCCCAGCAGTGGCTGCTGTGGTACTAACCAGCTGCTTAGAGTTAAGCATGGGCAGAAGTGGTGTACTCTGCTATACCTGTCACATTTTTTGGCATTTGTAAGTAATTTATAATGACATGAGCTTAATTTTTAAGGATTCTGACATACTGAATTTTAAAATAATTTTTAGGGATATCTGAATGGCAGTTGGTTTGTTTTTTTTTTTGTAGACCTGCTGCATTCCATTGATTTACTGTTCAGTTGTTGGTATAGATTTAGAAATACACTGCTTCTACCACGCTGCAGAATTCCCATATGTAGAACTGTTCCTGACTGGCTATCTTTTATTTATATATTTTCATTGATTTTCTTTATTCTGAGTAGATTTAAAGATGCCAAGCATAAATGCACTGAGCTGCAAAGCTCTGGACTAAGGTGTGTGAAGAAGGTAATTTTTTTTTTTTTGGAGGTTTGTTATAACCTAGATGCTGAATTTGCAATGAAAGGGGTATGGATGCAGGATCAGCCTTTACTGTTGTTAGTGCATGAGTGAAGCACTAGACTGTAATGTTGGATTCTTGACTGAAGCCCCCCAGCATCTTGGTAACGACAGTAAATAAATAATAACAGCTGTAGGGTGGCGTGGAGACAGGGGATCATGTGTATGTTTGTGTATTTGTGTGTGTGATAAGATCTGTGTATCCAAAGATTGACTTGTCCATTGAGGCTCTTTTTTTTGGGATGGGCCGGAACAAGCCTTCGACTTCTTGCAGAAATCCAAAATTAATCCAGTCCTTTTTGTTGAACTTGAGGTGTGAGGTTTGTAAAGACGGTTGCTTACACATCTTGAAGGAAAGTAATTCCACTTATAGGAACAGGTAGCACAAAAACTTTGTTTTTTGAGCACTCCAAAAACTGATTAACTAATCTCAATCCCACGACTACCGAGCCTGCTTACAGTCAAAGTCAAAAAGAGATCTAGTTTGGTTTCCTGTAAAGACCAAATATTCTAGTTTCTTGGGAAGTGGAAGCATTGCATTATTTTATGCCTAAACATTATTTTGGAAACATACATGCAGTTACAGTGTGCAACAGCAATATTAAATATGAAACAAATTGAAAAAATTAATACATTCAAATATTAAGTACCTGTGCTGGGGAGCAAGCTTGCAGGGTTGACTACTATCGCAGTAAAATGGTTTATTTGAATGGTTCTTATCATTCTTGTATGAACAGTGAAAGAGTTGAGCATATATGTAAGTTCAGGACTGTTTAAGTCATAGACATTTTTTGAAAACAATTAGGTATTTAACTATGGGGTGGATGGCATTTTTTGAAGTAAGAAAGCAGAGGTTGCCCAGCTTATAAATACAGAAAGCATGAATTTACTGTAATCTGTTCAGCTTGCCTTTCCTCATATGAAATGTGTTCTTGCATATCTCATTTGTGACTTTATTTTGATGTACGACCACTGATAAATTAAAACCTGTATGTATTTAGGTGCTGTAAATCATCTTCTAGAAAGTCTTGACCAGCAGAGGGCTTCTGTCCCTGGGAAATAATCCCGTAGTGAGAGAGCGGAGAGCTTTAACCGAGCGCACTTCTGCACTGGTTTTCCTTCTTTTCGGGTCCTGCAAACTGCCCAGTCATCTGGAGAAGTACAGGATCTCATAGCCGCCTTTGTTCGTCTCGAGGTTATATGTGATGCAGTGTGATCTCTTTAGGGTAGGGGAAGGTGCAGTTGGTCTGTAGGCGCCCAGTTGTAATGATGTTAAAATGCTTTTGTTGCAGAGATGTAAATGTTGGGGCAAGGCAGAAGGGAGGGATGTTTGTGAGATCTTTGGGGTCAACATTATAGGATAAATACAGTGTTGAGGGCCAACTTAAAAAGAGATCTGTCTGACTTTGTATCACAGCAAAGCTTTATTCTTTTCCTCCTGCTGTGGCACAGAGTGGCATCTGATAAATTCTTGCTCTGTTATAATTTGTGGCTTTAGCCCTGTGGAAGGTGTTTATGAACATGGGTGCACTCAAGCAGATTTCTTTAATGACAAGAGGACTGATCTTAACACGCTGCTAGAGATATATTTTGAATCTGCCTTGCTGCCTCATTACAGAATATGCTTCTTCACACATTGTTTTGTATTTTACCTGGCAGGCATTAGTCTTTCCCTTGGCTAGGTTTTGCATTCCTTTTATCTGCTTTATCTAGAACTCTTTGTTGCTTATTCTGTAGCCGTGATGTGCTAAACAGCCTTAAGTCAAATATTGCCACATATACCTCTCTTTTTAAAATGCCATTAACTTCGCTTGGTGCTGTGAGCCACCCAGTCAGAACCAAGCCTTTCAACAGGGTGACTGGCAGCATATGGAGAGACAACCTCTTTTGGACACATTTGGTTAAAAAGATAGAGTTTGTTCTGCCTTTCTATGTTCAGCAGTGCCTTTTTTTCCTCGGCAGAATTGGAAGATAATAGGATTTTAAAGGGTGAGTAATTGACCGACGACCACTTCCAGCCGTAGCATTTTTCTTCATATCGTGTGGCCTCGGTGCTGAGGTGAGGCGCAGTCTGATTTCTTATTTCCACAGCTCACTGCACTAAATCCCATGGCAGCGCAGGGTAAACAGAAAACAGGCAACTGGTTTGGGTAGTTGTTTTTTGTTCTTTAATTGCCTTGTGTATCAAAAGGATAGTGTGCATTATCAGATATCAAAATTGAACAGAATAGATGTAAATTTGATTTGATTTTCACCACTGGTATTGAATTTGTTGAAAATCCCACATATTTTATCTCTTTTTTTAAAATTTTTTTTTCTTCACCCAGAAATAATCTTTTTTCCCTGCAAAATTGTCTTTTTGGTGCAGATATTAGCATTAATTGTTGGTGACTGCACTGCAGAAGGATTAAGGCTGGAGGTTGTAGAGGCTCAGTAGTACAGCTGAGTAAGGGCTTTTATTGCTGAGGGAGGTTTGGGAACTTGCAAGGAAGATGGCAGTAACAATTTAAAGCTTCAGTCACCATAGGGGAGGTTTGCAAGAAGGAGTCAAACGTTTTAATCACCCAGGAGGGAGTGAATGAATACTTTTTTTATGAGGATTTATTTTTTATTAGACGGTAGTGGCCGTTTTCCTGTTTTCATTTCACCTTTTCCACTTTCTACCTTTTTTTCCCCCATGCTTCCCTCCCTCTCTCTCTCCTCTCCATTGCTTCTCGCTTCAGGCTGAAGGGCTCTAACAGTAAACGACCATTTGATGAGTCTTTCCTCGCCATCCCCCCGTATCTAATTTGCCAGGGAGCCCTCTGGAGGTGGGTGGTACCCCTCTCATCTCCGTGGGGTTTTAGATGGACTCCGCAGCTTGCTCTTGTGGCTGTCGTAGACAAAGGGCAGGCTTGTGGAAAAGAACAGGGGAGCTGGAAAAACCAGCGCCAGCTGACCTTGAAAGTGACCAGCTTAAAAGTGACTTGGTTGAAGTACTGCTAAAACCCTGTCTGGAGATTCTTACTGCAGTTTGGGAGGCTTATTTAAATATTTATTTAAATATACTTGAAACTGTAATGTAATCAGTCTAAACCTGTATTTCTTTGTTATCCTAAATATTGAAATGAGTTTGTCTAGGTAGTTTTGCAGAAGTTTCTGTAGATTATTGGAAAGCATACAGCAGGTATTGGACTGTGTTTTTAAATTGGAACCAAGAGCGTCAGAAGTTTGTTAGCCCCCTTTTTACATTTGCTGTGTCTGCATAAGAAGATGGTATTGAAACTGAAGCAGGTTGTTTAGATCTTCATGATCTTTGCTTTGGCATCAATTTTAACGTGTTCTGTAAGCAGTCCTTAGTAATATAAGGATGTGCAAGTGTGTAGCAGGTCTAGTGTGTGAAGTTTTTAGAAACAATTCTCATATTCATTCATCTGTTAAGTCTGCTAAGAATTTTAAAGATTGTACTGATGGTATATGCATTAGTGTTACATAAAGCATACACATACTAAATGCAATGTGAATGCATTATGCCTCTTCTGAAGTAATTTAGAATAAATAAAAGCACTTGCAGCTGAACATTTCAGTGTTTTGGTGGAAAAGAACCAGAAAGCACGTTATTGTAAAAAATGTATGATAATGATTAAACTTTGTTCTCTGTGCATCCCTTACCTCAGTGAGTTACTTGCTTAGTTTAAAAGGTCAAATAAATTAAAAGACAAATTAATGTTAACATGTTGGTGAACTACTTACTGACTTTAATTGTAACTGTAAAAGCAGATACCCTCAGGCAGATTTAAGCAGGAGCAACTAACATTGTTATGATAGCCTCAGGAAGCAAGTGTAACAGACAGGATGTTTTGTAATAAAACTGTAAAACAATTAAAATAGCTGCACAAAGCATGCTGCTTTTTAGCCTGTCCAAAGGAAAGGGCCGTGAAGGGAGTGTCAGCCAGCCACAGCATCATAGTTTTTATAAATTGCCGTCTACTTTTGGAAGGGGCAAAAGATGGATAACAAAGTCGACAAGTAAATACATGCTACATAAATATGCATAAATCCATTACCATCTGCCACATTGTCCAATTTGACTGGGTTGTCTTTCTGTGTCTACCACATAAATCAGTTTAAAGCAGTTTCCCTCAAGCAACGTTTTCAGTAATGAATGGGTGAAAGATCTGCATTCTTGGGTTGTGACTGTAGTTCTGGTATATAATATGGAAAATACCGTATTTACCATTTTCACAAAAAAGAAAACTGTAGTCAAAAGGTTTATTTGGCTGTGCAGCTACTAAACTTTGCGTGTGTCTTTGGAAGCCAAGCAAGGAAGTTATAGTATCAGGCATTCTGCTTGACTAGGAATTTTTACTGTTTTATTTTATACAGTCACTACTGCAGACAGTAAGTAAAGATTAGAAATATCAGTCTCTAAAAGTACTGTTTTTGCATTGTAGCATTATGAGCATTTTAAAACAATTTTTCATAAAGCTTCATTTCTTGCTTGGTAAGCAAACATAGCTCATGCTACCACTGTTTATTCTTTGTGACATCACTGTGATATGTCTCAGTTTAGGTCCAAGTAATTTTATTTTTCTGTCCTGTACATGTATTGCACACTTGCATTTAATCTTATATCCAGATGTGGCCTCTGTCTCTTTAGATACAGCTTGTACGATTTTCCTACATCCTGTTCTGGATTTCTCCTAATAGCTATGAGTATAGGATTGCTGTGCTCTGCTGCGCAATCGTCTGGGCTTCGTTTCTTTTACACAGAGGCTGCTTTACACTGTTCTGGCAACGAAATGGGGCCTCAGTGAGAACGAGACTCAAGACCCAGCTGTCTTATCTTATTTTTATGACTTACCAAATAGATTGCACCAGGATGGATTTTTTTTTTTTTTTAATGCAGGAAGAATGTATTACAATTTGCTTGCTTGATTGTTTATCTATTTATAGATTAAATCTCTTTTTTAAAAAAAGTGAGTCTTTTTACATATGTTCCTTATTTTTTTCACTCCCTAGTTTAGAGATTTGTAATCACTGTTGGAAGAATTTATGGTTTTGTCATTAGTGGTATATGTTAAGACTTTTACATCAAGATACTCTTTCTGGTAAGAATTTTTATTATTAAAATGCTCATTTATGTTGGGGGGAAAAAAAAAAGGCTTTCCTTAGTGTTCTTACAAAGAAGCTGGCAAGAATTTATATACAAAACAATCTGATAACTCGTCTTCTCTCTGCAGACATTCGCCTCCAGTAAGTCAAAGGTGAAAAATATAAAATGTCTGTCAGGGTGCTTCTGTGGAGCTTTGTAAGTCACTTAAGTATTTTTTTAAAACTGTAGTTGGGTGTCCTTTAGTTGTTTAGCAATCTAACTTGGATTTCTGTTTTTCTAGAATGACAGGTTTGTAGTGTAATTTTATTAGTGTATTGATAGTCAAAGTAATGTGTAGGTAGTACCGAAACAATTTTTCAATGTGATATTTTATAGCGTTAGAAAAAATGGCTTTACTCTTTGAGGTAACAGAAATTTAATGTTAAAGCTATGAATGAATCCACTTGAAATAAGTGCGTAAGAGTAGGATTCATTTCACTTCAAATTAGCTACCTAAACATTAGGCATTGCACACAAGCTGGTTGCCCAGTCTTTCAGCTCAGTCACTGAAGAGAAAGGGGCCCTTAGAGAAGAAATCATCTCATCTCAAGAAAAGTGTCTGGGAAAGGTGGGATACATTTCCCATTGGAAGGCAGGCTGGCTTTACTGGCTGGGGTGGGAGCCTACATTTCTTGACTAACTTGTAGTTAGCTAGTGCTAAATTGAAGGATTCCCATCCTAAATGACAAGAGCTTCAATAGCCAGTGTTCTGCTTTTTATTGTGTGTATGGCAGTGCATAAATCTCAATGTGATCTTTCTTGTGTTTGTGGGTGGAGGAGGAGCAATGTGTTTATAATTTTAAAAATCTAGATTTTTAAAATATTCTGCAGTATGCAGAATTCCACATGGGTTTTGTACAGCTAGATCTAAAGTCTATCTTCTTTATCGACTGGTTGATACGTGAAATAGTAGACCAAAATATAAAGGTTGGCCCTTTCCTGATCCAGAACTACTCTTTCATCAGTTCTGTATGTTAGCTGGTTTCCTTTGAGCATGTCGTGTTCATTTGGAGGAGAGATGATAGACTTGCATATCAAGGCAGGAAACCTTCTTTCTATTTCCAGATCTGCCACAGGCTTCCTGTATGACTGAGGAACTGATCCTGCTGACCTGAGCTGAGTCTTTTTTTTTTTTTTTAAGTGAATTAAAAAGAAAAAAAGTTGTTTTCATGAGTAAGTTTGTAATGCAGTATTTTTGTTACCAGTTTTCTTGTTCATGAGATCAATACCTACCTTTCTAGCAGGATCTTAAGTGAATTAATTTTCCGACCAGCTTCAGGTGCTCTCATGTAGGATGCTGAATGTGTGTAGAAGACAACTTTTACCTGTTACTGCACTATTAATCCTCAAGCAAGACTTGAGGAAATTTGTGTAGGGTACCTGCCTCTGAAACTGGTATGCTCCCTGGCCTTGATAAAGAGGTAAAGAGATAAAACCCTCCCTAGAAATGAGACAATTTGTTATTATTTTCAAGCAGCGATGGCAGGAAATAGGAACAAAACAATTGCTCTGAAAACAATTTGAATGTTGCTCCAGACAAATAAAAGACTGAGGCAGTGTCTGACCTCTCCTGACAAACAGCTGGAGCCAAAAATGGCCACAGAGTTGTCGCTTGAGGACTTAATGGAGGAGATCTTTCAAATCAAAGAAACAGTAAACAAGGTAGATGGAGCTTTTACAGAGGTTAAAATTGAGATAGCTCAAATGAAAGCCAGACTAAATGAAATTAAAGAAAAGGTGAATCAACAGCTCCGCGTGTGTGAGGATGAATTGCTTACGTTAAAAGAGACTTCTAATCAAATCAAGTTTCTGGAATGATCTTTGAAGAATCAAGAGAATAAAAGGAGGAAAATCAAATTTTAGACTGGGTACCTAGAAAAGGCTTGAAGGACATCACCCAGAGGGAGGTTTTGAAAATATTGCACTGGGGCTGATAAAAGTGAACATTGAGAGGCCTTTGAAGTGGAAAGGTTACACCTGTGCTTCCTTGGATGTGTGCAGTAGATGTCAGCCTTTTATATTCGAAATGTTGCTTTCCTCATCTGTAGCAGATGATAGTGGTAAAGTTTCCTGCCGTTAGTTTTCAGATCATTCTCACTAGATCTTAGCTTGATGCAGGCTATCCACAATTGACAGTTTTACAGCCTCCATGAATGTGGGGCCTGATTTATAACGCCCTAGTAAAATGGGGACAGGTTATTGAATGACAATACAGCAATAACAGGATGAACCAGTCAGACTGTCCTCGGACTTAGGAAGGTACCATTTCCCTACGAGTAATGAATGCAAAGGCATCTTATTTTGCAGAGCTGTGCTAGCTTCTGAAATGTGGTGACTTACTTAGGAATTGCTGTGATTGATAGGCTAGATTATCTATATGCTATTTTAAGAAATACCGGAAAAGTGTATACAGAAGGATATTCCTCTGGTAATTTCCCCGTCTTGGTATTGATTCTGCCAATATAGTGAAATACGGAGGGGACAAGGAGGGGATGAGACTCTGCAGTGCCTGAATCTTCACTGACAGAACCTTGCATCACCAAGAAAATCAAGGGTGCTTCTGTAGACGCAGCTTGTACTGGGGCCAGACATCTAAGAGTAACGTGAATTTGTTCTAGACTTGAGCCTGAAGTGCTTAGTTTGCAACTAAATAGGACAAATAAACCAATAATGAGAAAGGGGAAGAAGACCTCTTTGCAATTCTGCAGAAAGGAAATGTTGGCAATATCAAGGAAAGAAAATGGTTATGGTGAAAGTCTAAAATTAAGGTGAAATTAACTCGGCATCTGTGTTGTTGCTCATCTTGAACTAACCACCGGTTGCCGTCCTGTTAAGGATATTTAATTCAGGATAGAGCAGTTTAACACTATTTTTCTTCTCCTTGGAGATTTCTGAATGTATGCAAGAATCTTCATTGTTCCTTATCTGACATATTTCCTTTTAAATATTTTCTTCATCCATTTTTACTGGCATTTACAGCATTTTTTTTTTTATTTTATTCTACTAATTTCAACTAAACAGTTTCAACTAAAGTGAGTGAACTGGTTTAGAAAAAGCAAGTAGTGGTTAAAACATATTAGTAATAGTAATCAAAATCATGAATGTTTCATTAACTTGGTTTTCATTTTTGTGTTCATCTTTGCCCTTCATGATTCGTGCTGAAGTACACATCATACTATCCTTTGTAAAATTTATAACCATCTTTTAGATGTTTTTTCTTTTTTTTTCCAGCCCAGTAGTGACAACCAAATATTGCAGACACAAATCATAGGTTTAGTTTGACTAAATTCTTTCTTAATTTGACCAAAATTCTTTCAGATTTTGTGTGCTGAGATAAATCAGGCATTCCAGTTTCTCGATGTTGACTAGTCACTTGCAGTGAAGTTGGGTTCTTTGGTGAGGTAGTGTTTTAGCCATTGAGAAAAGAAAGTCCTTGAGCGACAAAGAATGTAAAACAGTAGTCAGTGGAGACAAACTCAGAAGAGCTGGTACTTTCCGGGTTTGTCTTTTTACAATCATTATTGTATCTTCCTACGAACTAGTAAGAATAATGATGAGACCAGTTAGTGCTATTGTTGAACATGATCTTAGTGGGAAAGATTTTCCCCATTGAATCCAATTGAAAGTGTAGCTTGGGGATTTAACAGTTGGGAGATCTGTTGTTGGTAAATGTGCCAATGTGAACAGCTGAGTGAGAGTTTACCTCTTCTTTACAGAACCCCAGACAATTGGTTTGGTTAAAATAAGGGTTGTAAATGTCCTCTGCTGGAGATTCTGACGGGCTTCTGTGTTACATAGCAGGAAGCCTGAAGAAGCTGAGACATCAGAACTTGCCTTTCAGCATCTTCTGCTAAGAATGTACCTCGGAAGGTGAACTGTAGTGAATTCAAACTGTGAGAATGAAGAAAATAGTCTTCAAATATTTGTCTAGATTGGTTTGTTTTGGGGAAGAGCTACGAAGTGTATTGTGGTTTTGGGAAATGCACTAAAATCTTGTGCTTATAAAACCAAAGACTTCACAAACTTGACTCTTTTAAAAGGGTCACAGGAAAAGTGAGTGCATTTCTAGGTCTGCATTTGTAGGAATGGTCTTGTAATAGAGAATTTTTCTGTTTGTATCATTCCCTCTGCTCTTACTTGCAGGGGATGCAGTCTCTTGAGTGCCTTGAAAATTGGCTTCAATCAAAATGTTTTTCTTTGCAGTTAATTGGCTTCCAGGTTACTGTTCCATCTTATACCAGAAATAGATTTAGGAGCGTCTCTTTTTGATTTACAGTGTTCTGGATATGTACCCTAGGTGAAGTATTGCAAGAAACTTCAATTTTCTGAAAATAAAATACTAGTGTATGATTTCTTCACGGGGATCTTGACTGTAACAGATGAAACGTGATTGTGTGGTACGTAGCAATTTGCCATTCTGGTTCCACTTTAACTTTTCAGGTAAGTTACCTTACATCTATCAGTCTGTCTAACTATAGAGATGTGTGAGAGTGTATACAAAGCTAGCTGAAATACATATTTATATTATATAGTTTTTAGTAATGCTAGGACTATAGTTAAATCCTGGGAACTGTGTTGTAGCTGTGGTAGCCAAGAGTGTAAGAGGCTAGGTGGTGTTAGCCAGCTTTTACTTATCTTTTTACTGGTCATTGGTATAAAAACAACAACTCTACAATGTTCAGATCTTTTCATCAATGAATAAAATATGATTTTTTTAACTTCGATGAATTGTATTCAGACTGTACATGTAGCTTTTTGTGTTAGCTATATTCTAGAGCGTTTGGGGAAGTTTTTTTGTACTAGCCTCACCCTGGTACAGTGGCTAGATGAACTTTTGAAATGAAATTTCCAGATTTCATTCAATGGCACAGTGGTGCACATTTAGTGCGTTTACGCCTAGGAAGATAATGCATTCATCAGCAGCTGGTGTGGAAATGCTTTCCAGTGTGTATTCTGAGTTACAAGGTGAGGTATACCAAAGGTGCATTCTTTAGAAGTGTTACAGCTAGTGTTTGCCAGTTCTGTGCAAACAATTGGTGGAATCTCCCTTATTTTTTCTAGTTCCTTACTGGTTAGCCGTAGCTCAGGAGGTAATCACAGGCTTCAGTGATTCAACTATGCACTGATAGTCCTGGAATGACTGATGAGCAAAGATGGGTCTGCTTCAAAGTCAGAAGAGAAGAATTTTCTTCTATTAGTTGGATGCCCTGAGACCATGAGACAGAGCCTCAAGAATGGTTTTGGTGGTAGCTTCATGAGGTAGGTGCATCATTACAACAGGTCTCTCCATTCATCACTGATGGTGTGGAGAAAACCCTGGATGGCATGCACTGACTACCTGGACACCAGTAGCTCAAATGCTGTCAGTCCAGGAGCAACTGAAAACCCTCTCAGTTCTCCGTGGAAAATATAAGTGGAATCTGACAGCCACTTAGGAAGAGTGAGTGATTGCTTACTTCATGTAACTGAGTTAATTTGTATCTGGAGTATGAGCAGAGGGTTCAGTGTGTTCCTGAAGGAGTAGAGAGGCTGTTGAAGCTGTCATGTCCCATTTGTCCCATCTGTGGTGGGCATGAAGGCTCTTTGAATATGGATACAATCCCAGTGGATGCTGCCCTTCCAAAGTAATTAACTAATTTTCACCCATATTTACCAACCATGGCATCTGTATGGACAGCAGATCTCAAGGAAACGGAGTATGTTGCTGTTCTTTTTTTGTGTTCTTTTCAGTGGTACAACTGACTCATTTTGTGGCCCTGTGGCCCAACTGATATGATCTGCAGAAGACATTTTAAAAATTATGTTTAATGTACTGTTCACGTGTAATGAGTGTGTAATGTTCATCTTAAGTGAATCTTTTTTCTTTTTTCTTTCTTTTTTTTACTTCAGAATGCTGCAAAATGACAGCTTGAAAAGCATCAGTCTTTGGGGGGGCATGTTTTTTGGGGGCTTTCAGGAAAAAGGCAATATCTGCTTGTGTTGGGAGATGTTGCTGAATTATGTCGTATGCCAAGATAAGCAGAATCGTTTTTAAGAATGGATGCTGTAGACATAGAGGTAAAAGCATACTGCCACAAGGGAACAGTTACTATTGAGTTTTTTGATTTTGTTTCAAATAGATGCTCTATTTTTGTTTGTATGCAGATGAAGCAACACTTTAATTGAAGGTGAAGGAGATGAATTAAAAATAAGAAGCAATACTTTTTAAAGTCTTCTACAGTATTCTCTGGTATCTGGTTGAATAGTGGAGACTTGTCAAAGCATACAGGAATATGTTTCTGTGTATTTTTTTTAAAAAGACTTTATTTGTGTTTCAAAGTCGCACTGTAATTTTTTTGTTTTTCAAGTCCTGCTTTCCAGTATGGCACCATTGCTAGGTACTTCACACTGTAGATACAACAGCTGTGTTAATTAAGTAGGTATGTCACAGCAGTGAAGCCAGTGCCTGGTGCCATTCTGCATAGGCAGCCAAGAGCTACAGCAAATAGAGCTTCACAGCAGTATTAGCGATGTAACACCAATTGTAGTAAAAACAAACAAAAAAAAACAAGCTGTGGTGTAAAAAAAAAAAAAAAAAATGCACAGAAGATGATGCTTTGAGTGCATTAATTGCAAGTAAGTATAAAAGAGGTGAAATGTGCATTCATGATACCATAAAACAGTTATTACTGATTATGATAAATCAATAAACAGCATTGCAGATGGATGTTAGCAATCTCAGCACAGGATTTATGGAAGATTTTCTTTCCCTGTAGCCCTATAGTTCCTCCCTCCCTCCCTTCTTTTTTTTAACCCAATATTAAGATGTCTGATATGTGGTCAAAAAGATCCTTTAACATTTTCATAAGGAAGTTTGTTGCCATCTCTGATGTCTGGACCAGATTTGGAGACATCATCCTTGCGGGCTTCCTGTATGTGTACTGTCCATTAGGAAGCTTCCATAGCCTCTTCTTCCTACCTAAAATGCTAGTGAAAGTTGCTGTGTGTTTCGGATCGGCTGTGCTCTTCTCAAAACTGTATTTCAGTGACTGGCAGAATTTTTCTTTTTTATGTGATAATTCCTTTCACAAGGTTCGTGTTAACTATAACTACTGAGGACAAAATGTTCTTCTGTGACTTAGGTTCATTGCAGACCCAGTGAAGAAGGTGTGCTGTGGCAGAGGAGGCGAGGTGATCTCTATGAGTATGATGGAAATTGTTAGTACGTTGCAGGAATTTTTGTTTTTTAGTGTGTTTTTTTTGTGTTTGTGTTCCCCCCCCCCCCATAAAAGGATCAAAGCTCTATCTACAGCTGCTGGGCGGGCTACTGAGGACAGCAGTAAAAGCCGAACCTCCAGAAAGAATGGAAATGGAGTCAATCCCAACACAATCTTCTCTGTGGTTTTGAGGCTGACTGGCAGGTTTCCAAGTAGCAGATGCTGCCAGCAACATTTCGTTGTTTGTTTGTGAACCACTTGCAGCATTGCAGAGCAAAGGCAGTGTGTGGCAGTTCAAAATGGCAGTATCGCCGTGGCAGAAAATGGAAAGAGTTGTGGCTTCTTTAGAGCACAGACTGTTACATCACATCTTAAAAATAATTCCTGGCACTTGCTGTATGAACTAGTATTAACCTGCTTGTCTTAAAAGGTAATGAAAGAGCTATATAAACATCATTAGTTCTATAATAAATTGTTCAGAATTTTACAATAATATGGAACTATTATTTTAAAATCAAACCCTACTGTGCATGATGTGGGGATTCTCAAAGCATGTGGAGCTATGAAACACCAGATCTCCAGATACTTTCAAAGAATCTCTGTATAAATGGATGGAAAGCCAAATTAGAAATCTGATTGCTGTCTTGTTATTTAATTTTTGTAATTAAAAAACAAACAAACCCTAAAGTACAGACCCAGATTTCAATTCTGCAAACTCTCAAACATGTGAATACCTATGTACACATCATTAGACACAGGAAATGTAACAAATAAATATTAGTAGCCCAAACGTTCACATTTTTGCATGTTCCTATTACACTAGTTAAGTGGGAGATAAATTTTTTTGATTTTTTTTTTTCCATTTTAATTCATTTTTTTTCAGGATTGCAGAATTTCTTTCTCACTGAAGTAACACGTTGCTCTTTGAACACAGGAATTATGCTGCACAGTAATGCTCGTGAATCACGGATGTCATAATACTGCCACATTATGCAGAAGTACCTACATGCTAGGATTTGCTTGGCCCCACAGCCTGCCTAGAGGAGTGAGAGGACCTGGCAGCAGTGCAGAGCTGCTGTTGCGCTCCTACGTGAGGACATGGTTTGAAGAAAGGCTGTATTTCTCTACTGAGCTCCTTCAGCCTTTTCCCATGTGTCCCAACGCAGTTGTGCTTGTAACTTTGGGAACACTCCCTGCTTAGGTTCTGTTTAGTTGTATGTGAATGCAAGATCATTAAGGATATCCAAGGATTTTGAATAGCTGGATCATTAAAAGGTTCATCTAAACATGTGAAATGGGTGAACAGAGGGTGGACTTTTCTGGGTGTTTTGGTTGTTTTCGTTTTGTGGGGGGGAATACTATGAGTCATGAGAGAATTTGGACCCGGAGACTAAGGGACTAAGCAATGTTAGTTTTAATTTAATTAGCCATGGCTGGCTAATTCAGTATTAACTCTTTACAAAGTAACTAAGTTTCAGAAGTACTGAGTGGGGTTTGGAGGCTGTCTGGTGTGAAGAGGGCTGCTCTGCGTTAGGTGGTCAGCTTGGCAAACGTGTGCCCTCAGCTTACCAGGAAATGCCAGCTGGTTAAAATACATGCCTGGAATCATTTTTTGTGGATCTTTGGGAAGTGGATGGATAAAAGGAAGGGTGTCCACATCTAGGTAGGAAAACAGAGCAACTGATGCGCTGACCATTGGGGAGTAGCAGGCTAAGCCACAGCCTTGGTCTGCAGTGATTGTGGTCATGCCCTCACCAGTACCTGTGAAACAGTTGATAGTAAGGAACTAGTACCTGGAAGTCATGACTTTTGGGGATGTTTTTCATGCTAAGTATGATGGGAAGTACAGGCTGATAAATAAGAATTTTTTTTACCAGGCTTTCGGATGCCGGGCATTGTTGTGCAAGGTCACTGTATCCATGATAATTATTATAATAGCTCTCTACTGACTCAGTATCATGTTTTCATTTATGTGCTACTCCTTTGGTTTAGCATATGAAATGAATTAAAACAGTTTGTTTAAAAAAAATCCTTTAGTTAGCTCAGAAATGCATACACTCTGCTCTATTTTGAGATGCTATATTATCTTGTTGCTGTGACTTTTGTCTTTTTCTCAATGCTCTTGTACGCCATCTCTTCTTCCTCCTTTTTTTAATTTGTGCTGTAGTTGTTGTCATACTTAAAATTAACCTGTAAGCTCAGCAAAGGTGACTCTGTTCATTTTGCAGAAGTCTTGACAATTTTGGGTGTTCTCTAGTGAAAAGAGCTAAGACAAATCAACCCTAAGCTTCTTCTCACATCTTGTGGACAAAAATCTTGATATGCTTTAATTCAATGTCATGAACTTCTAACAGTTATCATTTATGATTACTTTTTCCAAAAAGGTAAGGGGTCTTTGCCTTTCTCATACCCTCACAGCTGTTTTAATGAGAGATGTTCTTGAATTTCTTTGACATTTAACACCATTTGTAATTTATGAAGTTAGAGCAAGTGAGGAGAGACAGAAAGAGAAGAGGCAGGTGTTTTACATCTTTGAGCAATTTCTATTTCTGGAATAGGACAGCATTTTAAATTAAAATATTCTAACAGTTTTTACTATTATTGTAGGTGATGTAGGTTTCACTAGGCTTCAAGTTTATCTTTTTTTTCTCACCCTCAGTTCAGATCTGTAGCAAACTTCAGTGCAGTGTCCTACACGTTATACTGAGTTGTGTCTTTAGAGATGTGATACAGCCTGAGATTATTCAGTGTGACAACACTTAACCTACCATAATTCAATTCAGTGTACTGAGAAGTAGAATGATAGAATTTTTTTTCCTAGAATGGGTACCCATCCATTGTCACTCTAGTTACCACAGATTGTCTGATAGGAACATAAGAATATAGGAGTTGCCATACCAGATTAAGCCACTGGTCCATCTAAGTCACTGTCCTTTCTCTTGAGACAGACTGGAGCTGGATATTTCAGACGAAAGTGTAGAAAACCCTATAATAAACTTTGAAACGTCTTTCACATTATGGTATCTTCTTCTTAATCCTGTTGATTAGACTTCGGTCTGTGGCATATAGCAAAAGGACTTAAATCTCTTGTGTTTTTTATATCCCCTCTGATGTAACACTTGATTTTCATGTTATCTGTCTAAACCTTATCTAAATCCTGCTGCACTTTTGATGTCGGCATGGTGTGGTAGCAGTGAATTCCACAAATTAATTATATGTTATAAATAGGAATGTCTAATGTATGTTGTCTTGTTTTGCAAATCTCAAACATGCCTTCTAGTAGATATCTCATCTTTAAACTAGAAGGATTCCAATCAGTGTTTCTAGTCTCTACCCTGCAGGACTCTTTCTGTGCCTGTAATAACTCTAGCAATTCCTCATATCTGTACCTTGCTTTTGTCACAAGAGTAGATCACAATATTTCATAAAGGATATACAGTCATTTTATATAGTAGCAACACTATTTTTCTATTACACTTTAATGGTGATGTGAGGAATTAAGGGGAAGAGAGAGATGCTTACTGTCAGAATTATCTTTTTAATATGTTTGATTTCAGATGCCTGAAAATGGTGCTAGAATCATTACTGCAGTGAGGGATTGGTTCTTAAATGTGTGTCAAGCCTACACAGCATTAGTGAGAGTCCCTTTCATTTTAATGGCCTCTTTTTCCTTTTAAGCTAGTGTTTCTGTAGTTTAATTTGTACACTCCCTAACTTAAGACTTTATTTCTTCCTTGTAGTAATCAACTCAGTTAAGTTCATATGGGATTGAAAACTATACTTAATGTAAACCTAACTCAGTAGTTTGCTTCTTCAGTTAGCTCAGCACCCGTAATTCAAAGGATGTTCTTTTGTAGGAGATACGAATCCGTACTTTTATCTTTTGATGTTCCCTCCATCCGTGGGTTTTTAGTGAATAATGCTCTCTAAATTTTTCTTTTATCCCTCTTTTGTGTCATGAACTGCATTTTTTAAAATTAATCAAGAACTGCTAGTCTTGGTATTCATTTGCATGTATGCTGAAATGCCGTCCCTCCAGAGTATCTGGAGATAGCAGCAACACCTGCATGTATGGCTTCAGTCTGGTAGTAGTGCCCCGTGAATGCAGTTGCACCTTTGTGGGAGCCCTTAAATGCATTGCATATGCTCAGCATTGGCTGTAGTGTAAGGCCAAAAGCAATCAGATGAGTAAGTAAAAGTATGCAGAATTTTAACAAAAATGTTTAGTTTTTGATGAACCACAGTGAATTCATCTGTTGGGAGTAGATGGTTTATTTTGTAATGTAATGTTTGACCTATAAATCTGACTGCAACTTTGCTGGGTTCTTTTTCTACAAAACTGGCAGCCTCTACTGTCCACTTTCTTAGACTGTAAAATAAATAATGAAAACAACCATAAACACAGGATTTGATATTGATTTTCTGGAGTTTAAGATAATCTGAGGTCTTCAGAGATCAGTATCCTTTACTGTGTCATACACATATGTATGCTGCTGCTATAAAAATAAATAACTGAAGCTCTTTAAGGTCTAGTTTGTGAAAAAGATGAAACATTTATTGGCCACTATATTTTGAACATTGTATTTCTGAAGCTGAATTTGATGCTTTGTGTCCCATAAAATAAAAATGATGAGATTGAAGTCAGTAATCAAAAGAAAAGGGTTCAGTGTGTCTCTTGCTAGAAAACGTGGCTGGTTGAACTGAGCTTTATTCCTAATATCCTTTTATAAATTTTTAATGATAGCTAATGAATCAAAAGTTCAGAGGCCATGGAGATGAGTTATGTATCAGATTTTTTTTTTCCTTTTGGTATTTTGTGGTGCATCTCCTAGATCCCTCAGGTTGCAGTCAGTTTCCAAGATGTGGCTTGAAGTTCTCTGTTCTCCGTAAAGCATTTTGCATGTCTTCAGTGAATACTAGGGTAGGGTTCAATTGTATTAATTTTGAACTTTTCACATCAACAGATGTTGTAAAGATGTGCAGGAACAAAATGATGCTCATTTTTATTTCATTGAGAATGTTTTGGCATTCTCTGAATGGAAGACCTATGCGACTTGGGCAGTCTTGTTTGCTCCTTCGTGTTTTTCAGCCCTGACCCATCCCACCAGGTGCCGCTATAATGCAGTGATGCTTGAAGCCTGTGAGGAATCAGGAAGATATACAGTCCCCAACTCCTGATTAATACAAATAAAAAGGCAAAGGAAATTGCATCCTGCACCCTGTGACCTGACCAAGCCGTTGTAAGTCATCAAGGAAGCCTTGATGAATCAGGAGCAATCTCCTAAATATCAGAGGGCGATACAGCTCTATGGAGTATTGTACCTACCGAGATACAGTTTTCTACAGTGTGACCATATTACAGCATCAATTTGAAAGCAGAGGGAAAGGAAACTTAGGAGTCAAGCTGCAGAAATAAAAATGATTCACAGGGAAGTGGCTCAGCAGCTTACAGTTAGTTTTACCTCTCCAAGTATATGATCTATGCCAACAGGCATGTCTGCACAGCACAGAGGAGCGTTCAGTTCACTGCCTGCCCCAAGCATGGTGGTCTCCGTTACTCAACAGGCATTGCTGGTGGCACCTCAGAAGTGGCATTTTGGCAGGAAAGAAACGCGTGAGGCAAAATCATGATGTAAATTGGAACTGAGCTTTCTGTCAGCCACCCAAATGGAATCAATTACACTATAAATTAGGTAACCCAGATCACCCATCCTGCCTGTGGATGCTCCAAGTATCCAAGCTGTGTAGCAGAAGGAGATTGTGTGATGCTTCTTAAAACAGCATATGTGTACTAAGTATGAGAGGGAAACCCCCCAGTGCTAGATTTAAATGGCCAAGTACAGGAAAAAAGATGATCGCAGTAAGTGTCTTTTAAGAACTGGCTATTTTATATTGAGCTGATGAATTGCTGGGTTGTTCCACTATCTTTTCAAGAGAATGGTCTCCAATACAGTAATAAGAAACAAGGCAATAGTTACTAGTGGATCCCAACTTGGTAGCAGGACTTACGATTCCTCGTATTTGCTTGTACTTAAATGTTTCAGTTTCTGGAGAATGCAGAAAGAATCAAATTCTTGCTGGGTGGGACAACATGTTTTGGGCAAGACCTCCCAATCTCCCCAGCTTTCATCTCTATATCCCACCCAGGAAGGTGTCAAGACACGGTATCATCTTTTTCTCCTGCATAAGGCTGATTTTGTGAATTTGTCAAAAATATTGTGTCCAGAGCTTTGGTGCTTCTTTTCATCAGAGCTCATACTGATGTGAGGCCTCTCCAGCTTATTGTGCAGACAATTATGAAGAGAACCAGAACTTCAGAGGTGACTATGTGAGAACTCAGCGTGATTCATCAGCTGGACTAAAGGTGTGTTGGTCTGTTGTTAGGGTGTGTATGTATAATTCTTCTCAAATTTTTATCACTGGATGCTGCTGCAATTTTCAGGAGAACAGGAGGGAATGATGCAAGTTGAATTGAACCAAAATTTCAGATAGCTGTTGATGGCAAGGTTGAACTCATTTTTCATTGATAGAGCTAGAAGGCAGAAAGCACCTGAAATGTCACCTGTGTTGAGATGGAAGAATTTGTAGCTAGAACTCTTACTAATCCCTTTTTTTCATGCTGGTGTTTTATTCCCCAAACTCTCCAGAAATAGCACAGCGACAGAAAGGATCTTGGAATATTGTTTGTGAGGTTCTGTTAAATAAATACTTTTCAGGCGTATTTGGAAGGCCTTTTAGAACCACCCCTTGCAGGACATACTCATTTATCTGATCTGAGAGTGAAAGAAAAAATAGTTGATGTCATCTTCCAAAATAAGTTATATAGACTAGCTAATAGTAGCGTCTTCAGAAATCACTTGTATGCTAAATGAAAGGAATTAAATCATTCTGTTAGTTTATTCTGGATTACTTCAAATGTTAGAGAGTCTTTTGCATGAGGGGATAATACTCAGTCCCAGTTATTTTCTTACATTGCTTTTAGGTGGAATTAAACATACTAATATAGCCTGCATGCATCATATGTGCCAGACAATTGCACTTGAGGCTGCAAGCCTACATGTTACATCTCTTCTGGCGATTTTATTTGAAACACCATATTTTGACAAAATTATTCACGATGTACAGCCCTATCAGTACAATCCTGGCTGCCTGAGTGTAAACAGTTTACATTCATAGAGTTGGAAGGTCTAACGTAGTATAAGTAATTGGGTTGCTGAATGGTTGAAATAGCTCTGACTGGGTTATTTGGGCCAGACCTTCTCTTGACTGACATAGCACGATATTCAGATCATTGCTTTTGAAGACTTGCATTTCAATAGGCACAATGTACATGAAAGTGTGCAGTGCATTAAGAACTTAAGTCTTAAGAGTAAGCTTTATTAAACTTTATCCTGGAAAGTAGATGGTAGAAGCTGGCTGAAGTTAAAAGCGAGCTTTGTAGCCCAAAGCAAAATTACTTTGAACCTAAATGCATGGGATAAATCTCAACTGCTAATCAGAATATATAGGATATTTTCAGCTATTAATTGCAATTAAGTAAAAAATTAATTAAAATCTTAACAACTGCAACAGCTTCTTTAGCTTCTACTGCTCTTCTAGCTGTCTTAAAATATACTGAAATTGGGAATTCATGACTGCACACAGAAATCTGGAGCCAGAGGCTCAGCTGGCATGAGGTGAATCCGAGCAGACTTTTTGAAGTCATTGGTGTTACTCTAATTTACACCTTCCAAGGATCTACCCTATGAGATCAGTGGCTCTCCAGACTTATGTATTCTGGGTCAAATTTATTGAACTGGAAGAGTCAAAGGACTTCAGGGAGGGTATTGTTTCTTTTAAAAGTTGATTGGACCTTAGTCTATCTATGTTGAGTACTCCCCATAGTCTGATTAGTGGGGGTCATTAATTACATGTTTCTGGGATTAATTCAATTTTGCTTTCAACTCTGATTTTTTTTTTCTTCTAAGAAATCAGATGGCTTTATAGTAATTCCCTGCTGACCTCTAAATCCCTAAATCTCTTTCCTGTTTCTCACTTCTTTAAGGTATTAAGTGTTATTCAATAAAGTAGAGGTTAGCGTGTCTGGCTCTGTGTGTTTAATTTCACTGTTAAGTATAAATGGTTTCAAAATAATTTTATTTCAAAACAGCTATATTTTGCACAACACACTTATCAGGCACAGTGGTAAGGTTAGTTGAGATTTGTTGGCTTCCAGCTACATCAAGTACTTCAAAATATCATAACCCAAATGTAAAATTGCATCTTCCTGCAATATTGCAGAAGCCTGGCCATGAATCTCCAGGCTAATGAACTTTGTCTGAGGATATTTGCCTTTCCAGCTGCTGAACTTGAAAATTGAAAGTGTGAGCTCCTAGTATATAGGTCCCCAACCCATAGTAAACCACCCTATAATCCAGGCAGACAAGGGAGAGCACAGTAATGCCTGTAGCACATTGTGTGTACAGTATGTGTTCTGTACTTCGTGGGACCGTAGACTTGCTGAAGAGGCTCACATGAGATTAACTTGTGATGCTGTGTTTTAGCATGTGCAGCTGCATCCATTTATCCTAGATACTGATACAGCTGCTCTGTTGCCAAGTACCAGGGAAAAGGCAAAGTTCATGTGTCTGGAGTAGAGTCTGGCATTATTACAGAGGGTCTGTAGTGGACAAAGTCGGGGAATGTCTACATCTTGTATGTTAAACTTAGTAGCCACTCGCTGGCATGTTTTTGGGAAAAATTAAGAGAGTCATCTCTGGATCTGTTGGTCTCAGATACTCTGAGGTCGCCAAAAGGATTATCCTCTCTGAACACCATCTCTTATTTTTTCTACCCATTAACTTTGTCTGGGTGAAGAAATGAGTTAAAGACCATCACTTATAACAAAAAGAGAAGGGCTGTGTTTCACACAGGCATGTTTTCTGAGGAGCCCTTTGGGAGTTTTTGTACTAGCAGAGCTATTGAGTATGCGCATAAAAGTTTTTTTTTAATACTTACATAGGAAGCTGACAATGTCTGTATCTTCTGAGCTCATGAATCTGAACTGTCTGGTAGGTTATGGGATATGTCATAGAGTTTGAACTAAGCAATCTAATAGGGTGGTTACTGGGAAATGTGTGTTAGTGGGAACATTAATGTGCTCTCTCTATATTGAAACCAGGTTTGACAATGTTTATGTAGCCCATGGGCTGAACGATGATGTTAGTGTGAAAGAGGCGGATTGTTTAGCTGAAAGGAGAGTTGAAACTTGTCATGGCTGTATTACTGACATTAATGTTTTATGCGCTCTGTTTCTACGACTGCATCTTGATATGGGATTATGATAATTACTGATCAATTGTGTCTTTGTAAGAAAATAAAACTATGCATAAAATAGCTAAAATGCAAGGTAGCTCTTTGTTGCATAGAGACCAATTACAGCATAGTTTATTGCCCACCTGAGGTTTGGAAAGAAAAAAAAAAGTTCCAATAAAAAGGTTCTTGATCAGCAAAATGTGGAAGGACTTAACAATTGTAGTTCACTAGGATTTGGCTAATGTGACTGTCCTCTTTTCAGAGCAAGGCATAAATCCTTTTCATCAAGGTACAGGCTTCAGTTTCTATTGCATGAAGACATGTCTCGTGGAAATATAATTGCGTGCTTGTTTGTGAGGAGCAGAGGGGCAGAGCGTTCCCCTGCAGAAGGAGTGCAGGTCTTCCTGGGCTTGACCATGCCTGGAGTATGTTCAAGGGAGGAAGAGCACTCTAAGGAGCCTGGAAGAAGGGCAGCCGAGCAGATGCTTCACAGTTGCTTCACCCACTTAATTGTAAAACCTCTGAAATAGAATGGAAAATAAGAGAAATAAGTGAAGGTTTGGCCACCATAGTTAGTACCAATTTGACTAACTGCCATGACTTTATTCCTTTATCAGACTCTTGCAGTGGATTGTTTATTTGTTTCTTTCCCCAAGGCAGAAATGTCTTCTACTGAATTTATTTGCAGTGTTTTGTTTTGAAACGGCAAAACTGATCTCACTTAAGATTTTTATCTTGGCCACCAGTCATGTCAGAGCCCAGCCCAGCTCTTTAAAACAAATTCAGCATAACTTGCTATATTGATCGCTGTAAGAGTTCTATCCTGCTCTAGTTCAGGCATGTTTATTTTGCAGTGTAAAGATGATACTTTGGAGAAGTATGTTTAGTTACTATAAAAAATAATTTTCCTGATTTTTCTTACACTCAAAAGATTCTGAATGTATATTCTAAAATAATGTTCATAACAGTGGTAAGGAATAGGACTCCAAAAATCTAGAAGCTCTTTTTGTTTCCCACCAGCTCCCCTAGTGCCAGAGTGACACAAATTCATTTATGCACACACACATTTACACACAAATAAACGGATGAATAGATAGTGTAGGTAGAATGAAAGAACCCTACTATTTCAGATTGAAGTGCCTGTCACTGACATTAATTTAGATGTAGTATTAGGGAGCCTCTTAAAGGTCAGGTTTCCCCTGGAGCATTAGTTTACCCTGGACGTTTTTACAGATGATGTGCTAAAGATGTAATGCATCTAATAACTACATCTTGGCTTCATCTACTTGATTCATCAAATACCTTCCTGCTCAATACTGAGCTTTCAATGACATGTTATATGTGAAATATTAGAAGACGTGTTGATACTGTGTCAATTACAACTGAATATTTTGTTTGGAGGTATGTAAAAAGGGAGGGGAGGAAATACAGTTCATTTACTGCATGATGCTGGTGGCCTATTGCATTCTGAAAATACAGTCCCCTCATTGTTTGATTAAGGGAAGATGGTTATGAATGGCAGCTGCCCATTCCTGAGAAGGTGGCAGTCTCAGACGCTTACTGATCAGTGCATCTGCAGGATGAACAGCACAATTACTACCCATGGAGATGGATGTATCATGTTTCATGTAAAGCCTGCTATGTATAGCGAAATAATATTTCCCGGGTTCATGCAAAGCTGCAGGTAGGTAAATGCATTGTTATCCCAAAGACAGAGCCTAGTTCTTGCAGTTATGCTATGACCTCCTGACACTTAATCCATTTTAAGGGGTCTTTTAACTTGATTGTGAAGACAGAAGTTGACCAGAAACCAGGATAGGGCAGCCCTGAGGTTAATAATCTTGAGCTGGTTTGTCTTTCCTATTTGGTACAAAGAGTTTTGTAGTGTAACGCTTGCATTTAGCTATATGTCCTGCTTTTGTCAATAGGAATATTTTTACAAAGTTCAAAAGCACAGAAGATAATTTTTAGAAACAAATTGTGTTTAGAATTAGTTGGATTGGAGTGGCATGTGCCAAAGAGCAGGGCACTGGTGCAGCTGAGGAATCATGGGTTCACCTCTCCATCACTGACTCACTGTGGTAAAGTTGCCCGTCTCGAAAATGTCTTTTAAGGACAACTTTGAGTTAAAAACAAACAAATAAACAGAAAAAACACCCACCCAACTTTGAGATCTTTATATGAAAAGGAAATGCAGGTGTGAAATGTTGCTACTTCACCAAGAGAAATTTTTTTTTTAATGTAACAGAGCTAGTGCTGTGAGTTTCTGCAACGCTGGCCAGTGTGTGAGGCTTCTGCGATGCTAGGTAGAGCAGTGCTGGGTGAGGAACAGGACTGAATTAGGGGTGGTTGGCAAATGGGCTGTCTGTGCTTCTGAATTGCAGATCTGTTACTCTGTTAGGAATTCTGCCCCTAAAGAAGGGTGGTTTTTTGTCTGCGTAGATCCCACTGGCCATCTGTTTTTTCCCTTGCACCTAGGTGAGGACAAAAGCAATGGAATAATGTGGAATTATGGTCTTGCGCTCTGAAAAGCACCCATACCAGATTCATTTGCTTTAGTTTGGGCTGAAGACTAGGCTGTGTGTTCTTTGTCCAAACTTTGTTCTTAAACTCAGAAGCAAAGCACAGCCTTGCCTTTGTGGTTTTTTTCTTTTTCCTAGAACTGCCTTTTGTATGTATTGGCAGGAAAATAGCATTGCTCTTAAGGATCTTAAAGTCAGTTCTGCTTCTGCAGCCTTGGAGCTGCTGTTGGGTTAAAGAAAAAAAGCATTTAAATATTGAAACAGTTTCTAAAGTAAAGAGGTTTGAATCTATGATTGATTTCGAAGTGATCTGTGTTTAAACTTTGAATGGGAATAAAATAGTGTCTTGTTCAAATATTGAACTAGTTTTAAAGTTAAATGGCTTGAACATAGAACTCTCTCATGGGAAATTGTATTCTCATTTCAGCCTCTGAGTTCTCTTGCATATTGTACTGTATCTCTGTGTACTTATACTGCAGTATTTGTTTAGGCTGCACTAAGAAGCATTCTGATACAATTTTATTAGTTGATTAAAAAAGAAAAACCCACAAAATACACTGAAAAAATGAATAGCAGTGGATATTTTTTCAAGATAATGGAAATTCAGCAGAGCGATGTAAGCGAAGACTTAGGATAGCTTTTTAAAGCAGAAGATCAGGGGAGATAAAAGAATTAAAAAACATTGACATATAGATGTGGTCACTGAAGTATGGCATGACGAGAGAGAACTATGTAATTGGAGGAGATTAGTCTCTGGACCTTGGCTGACAAACAGATGAACAAACCATTACCTATTGTTGCTCACCAAACTCCTCTTAATTTTTTGATGGGTGATTATTCTTTATTGACTAGCATGCTTCAAAAGTTATTATTTTATGACTCATACGAGAGGCCCACAGTCATATTTTATAGCACATGCTGTCAACTTCTTAATTTGGCTGTGTGTTTCTGTTTGGTTCTCTGGCTTGGCTTTCACATTTGGTCATATAATGCCTAATGAAAATCTTACATCAGGAACACTGAGAGATGTATTCAAGGACTAGATAAATCATGGCATGAGTAATATGTGTGCTGTTGTCTTGCTGACCATAATATTAAGGTTCCTGGTATATTTATTGCCAAAATGGCCTTTCAGTTTCCTAACACTTGAGGGCATAATTACTTCAACTGACTAATTGAGTTGATAGCTATTTTTGCATATTCTCAATGCACATTTTTCCTTGTGGGGCCACACAATGGATCGTTGTGTCACTGGTGTTACTTACTGTTCGCCTGACCCAATCTGCATGCAGTTCCTCTTAGCTTGAGGAGAAGAGAAACTGCAGATGAGCTGCCATTGCTGCTGTTTCCATTCAAGTAGCACCCATGGAGCAAGAAACTGATTTATGATGGCTAGGGATTTCCTGTAGCTAGAAATTCTCAGTGGCAAAGCCCGTGTATTATAAGTATGTATCCTTACTGCTGCAAGGGGTTGAAGCTTAACTGTGTGTGCAGATAGTAGTGTGACAAACCATCTCGGTGTTGATCCAAGTTTCATGAACACACAGTGGAATGTGATTTTTTTTGTTTTGTTTCGTTTGCTTAGTTTTTTTTATGTTGCCATGAACTTAATCCCACGTAAGAGAGCGTCCATTTTACGATGAGTAAGACTGTTTTTTGTGTGTGTGTGTGGGCGTGTGTGGTTTTGGGGGGGGGAGGGTAGGGGAGAAGTGGTGTTATGGCAAGAAATAGTTCTTCTGATAATATCACTTTTTAAGTCACCTACAAGAAAAATATTAAGGACTTAAAACACATTATAAGAACAGTGTTTTTTGTTTTTTTTTTTAATATTACTGTCATACAAAACCAGTAGAGAATCATTGGAAGCTTTTCTGGAATTTAATAAACTGAGGCAGGCATAACTGAGAAATGACAATAAATGTGGAAATCTGGATAACTGGCATATTCCAAAAGATAAATAAATTACAGGCAGTGGAGCCTGTCTAATCAAACACTACTGTTCAGGAGTCACTTATTCCAAAACTTTAATAAAGAAGAGGTGTGAAAGTAAGCTCATAGTCAGAGCCATGTGCTGCACGGTCAGTTCAGTTGTCTGTCGCAGGAAACATCATCATAATCCTCTCCATGGGTAAAGAGTCTTTTCAGCTTGGCTGGCTGGGGCTTTGGGGGCAGGGTGGGAAGGGAAATAGTTTGGCCCCATGGGAGGGCAGGTAATTATTGCTATATGATAAATAGAAATTTTCTTCAGACTTCAGTTTTCCACATTACAGCTACATTTTCTCATGCTGTTGGCATTTAATGCCACTTTTCTGAAGACAAAGCTTTCTATACCGTCATTACAAGAGAAAGAAGAAAAGAAACAGAAGAACAACAAATGCTAGGTTGGTTAGCTAAATATGCCCTATGTGGTTGGAAAACATACCGCAAATGACTACAAAGTTTAAATCAATTGTGAATTTTTATATTTTTTCTCGTCTTTCTGATAATGCCTTTCCTTTTGAATAAACAGCCTTTTTAAAAGAAAATTTAAAAGAAATTTTAAGAGGGAAATTAAACTGTCTTTTTGCTTAAGCACTGATACAGTCTTGTAGCAAAGGAGGGGGATGTGATGACTGATGGACAATGTCAGATGCAAAAATTTTGGATCTCTTGTTTAGTTTTTGAGATCCTGATTTTCCTACTACAGAGTGTATTTCCACTAGTTCTTTGGTGTTCAGGACCTTGCCCAGCTCTCATCTTGGATGTGACTTTTATCTTTTATTTGACTCCTTTTAGCATGAATTGCAGTGCTGAAGGTAGGGCAGCTGGCTTCTGGTTCCTGAGCTACATGCAGCTCAAAAACGAGGTTTATGGTTTGTCATCCTGGGACTATTCAGTATGATTAGCCGGGAGGCTTTGCTGATGCAGGTTCTCTTGGGTAGGTGCCTCCACCTAGCTGTGAATGATGTGGAATGTCCTTAGTTGTAGGAAAATGCTGGTATTTGGCTCCTAAACTCAGGAGGACAGACCACATCCAAATGAAGTCAGAGACGAGTTGGCCTACAAGGAACTTGGCATTGGCACTACAGCGTCTTGGTTTTTCCAGCAGGTTTGCATCACAAGAGTGCTTTTTTTTTGTTTTTTTACTGGATTGGAGAATAGTATTCACTTGAACAAAAAATCCACTGTTCTTGCTATTAGTTCATATGCTTTTTTCTTTTTTTAATTGTGAAGAACCTTAGAAATATTCACATTTATTATGTTCTGCAAATTTTGAAAGAGTCACTAGGCCATAAAACAGGTTCACTGTCTTTAGGTTTTGTTATCTGATGTAGCTTCCATTAAATTCAATTAAATTTATCCATTGCAGATTTGGCCTAAACTGTGTGAATGTTTGTGCATCTATCTATGTGTATGCATATGTACGTGTGTGTGAGCACACGCACACAAGAAGGTGTGCCTGCGCACACTCATATGTATGTGTAAATAGAAATATATTGAGAAAGACTCAGTGTCTGGAAGACTTTTAAGTAGATGAGGAGTAACATGAGACTCCCAAAATACCGCCATTAAGGACGTTCTACAGAAAAGCCAGTGCAGCAGTTTTTGAAAGAGTATCAGCTACACTGAGCATGCTCACGAAGGCCTGAGCTTGCTCTTGAGCCCATGCACGGCTATGCCACATATGTCATTGGGTGTTTTTGGAGTCCTTTTCTGGCCGAGAATCAAATTTGGAAAAACAAATCCATTTGAGATAAAGAGAGTGGAAAATTTTTCTAATGAAGTCTCAAAAAGGAAAGCAAAAACTTAGAAATATGATGACAAAAATGATATATAGTTTATGCAACCTTAATTTCCCCTTAGTTAAGCTTTTTTTTTTTTTTTTCCTGGGGACGGGATATATAAAATAAAGTATTGTATGGATGAGTGTAATCCACTGAATGGTTTATGGACACACTCCTCCAGGGAGTGTTATAAGTTCACCACTGAGTGCTAGATTTTGCATTTGGATCTCTGATTTAACTGCAAGAGGTGTAAAAACTGATGCATCGAGCCAACTCCCTACTGGTTACACATCTGAGANGGCTCCAAAGCTGCTTGTTTGAAACAGTAGCTGAAAGGGACTTGTATATTTTGGTAACTTCACTGACTTTTGTTCTCCTTCTCTCTCTTTTTGGGGGTCAGCCATCACAAATGCGGAAGCTATGCAGATCTGAGATATGGTACTTTTTGTTGGATGAGGAGGTTGGGTTGAATTAATAATCTAATATGTAGGCTGCTGGCAGCACCTTTGGTGCTTCAGAAGAATCACGGCCCAGCTGCAAATGCAGAACAGGTTGATAGTGTTTGGGGCCGGTGATAGTGATTAGTGTTAGTTACTATTATTGCAAAAATTATTTGGCTTTTTTTTTTTTTTTTCTG
>VXAL01009005.1:140619-239092 GCA_013399475.1 Chauna torquata
AAAAAAAAAAAATATTTAGATGATTTCTTTGTGTTGGAGCTCCATTGGTGTCAACAGTACTTCAGTGAGCAGGAGGAGATCAGATGTTTTCTTGGGGAAGCCTGGCCAGCAGGTTTGCTGAGGAGGGTGTGATTGGCACGACGTGTACCTTCATCATTGTGTCATCTGGAAACTAAATACAGAAATTAAGGACCCTGGCCTCCTAATAGTTATGGTAAGACCCTGGATGCACGAAAGATAGCACTTGTGAAGGGTTCAGTGGAGCAGAGATGGTTTTTCCCCCTCCTCCAAGCAGTGTTATCGCTTCCACCCGCAGCCCTTTCAAACTGCCTGCAGGAATAAACCATGCAGCTAGTACTGCATTCCTGCCTGGGCCCTAAAAGAAAACACACAGAAAATGACTATAATGGGTTTATGCTGCCTTATTAATTTATTACTTATTTCCTGACAAGTTCATTGAAATGTAATTTTCTGAGTGGTGATAATATCCACAGAATAAAATATGGAGGATGGACAAGTTCAGAATACTAAAATCATGAGCACTATTGTTGCAGTGCGACTTTGTTAGTCTTTTCATTAGAGATTGCATTCTGTTATTATATGGCATCATTAGTTATGCTGATTGAGGCAGGGGAAACTTTAATGACTGCTGTGTTAGGTCTTGGAAACATATTTTAACTTACTGATGTAGAATACAGAAAATAATTGCTGGAGCTGTATTAGCAGGATTGATAGAGGCACCTTAGACTATTACTCTCATATGTAGAGATCTCAGAGATTGTTTTTATTATGGATTGTAGCTGACTTTCTTGCTGTTTTTGTTTCTAAAGGTTTAGAGCGTACACTTTTTATTGTTCCTGATAGCTTTATTCTTTTAATGCTGAATTCACAAGATACCTTGCGAGTGTGCTGTGTCATTATCAACTGTCCAGTAACATTCACAAGCTGTCTTTGTGTAATGTAATTATTTAGCAGTCTCATAAAATGTATATCTGGTCATCTCTTATCAGGCTCATTTAAACAAAGATATTTTAAATTGACATTCTTACACAAGTGTCTAATTTAGAAATAGCAATAAATAGCCCAGGCAGCATGCCAGAGACACCTCAGTGGCTTGTAGCCTGACACTGGTTGCAGTGGATGAGGAGTGTGACAATTCCATGCTTTTTGAATAATTAAAACATTGAATTGTTCTTGTACCTGATCCAAACCAATGTTGGTAGTGAGTAGGAGTTTTGTCACTGACTCTGATCTTTAAATCAGACACTTCATGGCTGCTGAGCCAACTTATTCCTGGGGTAAACTCACCAGCAGTGTCTGAACAATTTTCTGTGTGTATTTTCTTCATAGTAATTTTCTTTGGGATTGAAAGTAGTCTGCTGAATATATGTTTTTATATGCATGGGTAAGTCAACAGAAAGTGTTATTTAGTGTGTTTTTTACTGAAACAGTTACATTTATAAATGTAAATTTTGTCTGCTCACAAAAAGAAAGTGTAATGCAAATTAGGAGCAACATTTTATAAGGAAATAGTTGCCAAGAGGTATGGGAATTTGCTTAATAACAGCTAGGGTGGGGTTTTTTTTTTTTTTTTTAGTATTTCAAAGAGGCTGTTTATAATGTCAGCCAAAAAGCTTTATAAATAGATGAGGCATTAGACTTATAACAGAAAGTAGTATAAATTACAACAATGATGATGATTACCCATTTCACTGACAGGCATGTGTAATGTTTTATTTGTGTTTGAACTGAAGGAGCTTGATGGTGTATTTTAGAAATAGGTAATGAAGAATTAATTGTTTCTTTATTAATATTAGTGACGTTTAATGGTAATATATCCTCTCGCTCTTAGAATGGATGTGTGGGTGACATTGTTCAGAAGTGCTTTCCAATTATTTTAACAGAAACCATATGTACAGAGGGTAGGCAAAGTGCAGGATATCAAGTCTAGGTAATTGATGCTATGCAGACTTTATAGACTTTCTCATTTCGTTTTTAATTAAAGTTTCAGTGCAATAGAATCCTTTAAAGTAAATTAAAATTAATCATCAGTAGGTAAAGCTGCTCTGCGGAGAACATAAAGCCGCCAAAACTGTTTTTCATATTGTGCATATATTGATCAATCAGTCAATATTAATTGATTTATATGTAAGTTTACTGTGTGAACTATTTGTGAAACTTAAATGTTAGATGTGAATCCTATTAGGGCAACAGTTATTTTGTCATGGGTGTCAATCAATAAATACTTAAGTAGATTACAGATCTAAGATGATTGTACTGGTTCAACTATGTGATTGTATTTCAAAAACTGTGTTGTTATGTTTCAAAAGAAATTTTATGCTATTTCCTCTTTTTGTTAATACATCTCTATTCCTTTCTGCAGAGATGATCTTTGAGATCACCAATATTAAATGCTACATGAAAATTAATTTTAAAAATTGCCTTTCATACACATGTATGGAAAAAACTTCTTGTATAGTATGTATTTATTTTTTGTTAAAAATCTATATTTTCCTCTGAATGAGATTCCCTTTAAATGTAGTAGTGGAACAAGTAATTTTTTCAGTAATTCAGTGGTATGTGATAAAATATTGTGAATTGTTATGAAGGAAAAGTCCCAGATTTTGTGTAGATAAAAGTCCTACTGATGTTAGACGATGAAATCCTGATACTGTTGAAATCACTGTAAAATATCCTGTTGAGTTCAATGTCATTAGCAGTTTTACCTTAGGAGTTTTGTTGAAAGTAAGGCTAACATGTTAGGAATTAAGATAAGGCAATCAGAGCATTAAACTTCCTTAAAACCTTTTGCAAATCCAAACCATATTTCTTCAGTTTCGGCTCCCTGGATGTAAAATGGTGATGATAATTTTATTCCATCATAGAAAGGCTGAGAAGAGATACAAATTCAAAGCTGACAATTTTTTTTGAGATTCTAGTGAGTTCATGCAAGTACGTGGGTGGATTCAACAAACACCTGCTGTCTCAATATCTAGATGTTGTACAAATAGCAACCTAGATATTGCACGTGTCATTCCAGATAACTAAATAATTCTTGGGAAATAAAGGAGTAACTTTCTACCTAGGAAACTGTCACAATGTTCACTGAGTCACATAATTTAAGTATGTAGTGAGATACAGTAAATACTTGCTAGGTGACAGGACCTTTTGTACATTTTTCAACTTTGTTCTGTCTGCTGACAAGAAAGATGAACAGACAGGGAACTAGTTTAAGCACATGCTGAGTTTTAAGCATATGACTAAGCCATGTGTTTAATTGCATGTTTACGTGATCTGAGGGCCTGCAGCCCTTGTTCATTGAGCAGGATCTGAAGAGGTCTGAGCCATAAGCAGACATAAAGACTTAGCAGGCAACCCTTTTTCATAGAAGACGTTAAGTTGTAAGGTAAAACAAAATTTCACTATGCAAACGTATGGTTTTTCTTTGTCATATTTATAAAGTTCTCCTTGGGAATGGTAAAATACCTCTTTTTTGCTCATGCACCTGTGAGAGGTTTAGCTCAGGTTAGACAGCCTGAGCACTGTGGGGGTTTCAGGTTTTATGGTAATGAAAAACAGATAATCTGCCCAGTTTTGTGAAAACATGAAGGGCATGTAGAGGGCGTGTGAATGAGTGAGTTGGGCTGGCGGTATTTTTAAGGACACAAAAAGAATAAAATAATCTTTTACTTTCTCCCCTCAACCATTTATTGGGCACTAAGAACAATTAAATATGGGAAATAAAATCGAATGGCCTTTTAAGCAATCAATGTGAACTTCTGTACTAAATTACTGAAGAACGAAAATATACTGTGTCATCAGTCTTTAAATACCTTGCTCATTAAAAGGTTGTGCACTAACCTCTGATCCCTAATCCTCTGGATTATTAGTATTAATTTCTTTTTCTTCTTTGTCTTTTCCATTTTTTACAGGACAGTGGAAGTCAGTTTCCACATATATCAAATTAGGGCACGGTTTTAAGAAAACAAGCTAGATAACTCTTAGTTTGAAATGAAGAGGAACATGATCTTTCTCTCTACATTGTCTCCGTGTCATGTGCATGCATGTTTAATATTTTAAGTGTTTTTATTTGAAGAAAGAAGTTTTTCCACCCTGACTTTCTCAGTGTGTCAGATATCCATCAGAACAAGGTCATGAATCCAGGTTAAACCTGTCCCCATGTCCCCATCTGCAGAAGCGGAGGGAAAAGGAATTGGTTGCTTCACTGGTCACAGAGGGGAGTCTGGGAGCCAGAGCAGCAGTCTCAGCAAGAGGTTTTCTGTCCCGGGTGCATCTGCTGTTGCATGACCCAGCTACTTGGTTCCTCAGTGAACTATGGGATGATGGGTCATAGTCACAGTCACGCTGCAAGCAACAAATCTTCAGCCTTAGTGAGATCTAAGTGACTTGTGAGTACGCTGCTGTGGAATGATAGAAATGTTTTTCAAGCCGACAGCTTGCAGTGTTGATTTTCATCTGGTTTTCCCCAACCCCCTTTTTTTTTTTTCCACCATTTGCAGCTGAGTATTACTTAAGCATTTTGTAGCTCTCTGTGTCTGTTTCTGCCCAGTCGTCCTGTTTCAGTAGTAGTGTCAGCAGAATGAGCTTATCAGTGTGTGCCTCTCATGGTGTGGCGGAGCTGCTCTGCAGTGGAATGTTAGAGGGATCACAGTCTCCTAAAAACAAACAAACAAACAGAACAAAGCAAAACAAAAATACTTCTTTGCACAGCTGAATGTAGTCAGCCATTTAAGTGGCAAGAGGGATCTTCTGCGGTAAGGGAAACCCATTTTAACTGTAACGAAAAGGAGAGGAGAGCAGAGTACCCCTTTGGGATAAGAGTGGCCGGAGGTAACCCCACTGTTGAGTTACTGACTTCTAGAAAGGTGGTGGTGCTAGCTTATTTTCTGTTTAGTGACCTGTGTGCTGTCCAGACCTGTGTCTGTCTTCGGGCAGTGTGTAGAGGGCCATATATGTGTGTATAGCTTATAGCTCCAAGATCCGTAGTAAATTGTCCTCAAGTTCATTTTTCTGAGGAGTTGGGATTCATACCTCTTCTGCTGTCTGGATGGCTCCATCTGCAGTGGCACAGTGGTGGCTGTGCCTTTGTTACCCTAAGCATTTTTGTGACCATTGCTTATTTCCCTTTTCATGTTTAAGTTACTAGTAAGCATTCTTCACTCCAGTAAGTGTTGACGCTGCCTGTTGGCAGCTGTGAACCCAGGATCTGCTACATAGGTGGCTGTTTAGAGATTTCAGTGGGCTTTGAAGCAGGCTGGTGCTGAAGCACTCCGCAGTAATTGCTTAGAATTCATCGATTCGCCTGGTATTTATTTGTGGTGTCTTTAACAATGTTGATCTCATTTCATATTCATGTGAGTGTTCATACACACTTTTCTGTAGACTTTTCATTATAATGTGTCATTTTTTAACAGGAAAGTTACCCTGAAACCATTTTGCTCAGAGGGAAATCTGGAATTGTTCCACCACTGTTTTAAGCGTAGCAAGTTTGTCTGTAAGGAAAATTCTTCACTGAAAGACCTTGATGCGAGAAGCAGATGTCATAACTGGAAATTAGACTATAAAGGAAAAGAAGTTTGTTTCTGCATTTAAGAAGAGAAGCAGTAGGAGACAGGCTATTTTAAAGTTCTTATGTAGATGCTAGTGAAATAGTTATAAATCTATATAATTCACTTTTAAAAGGTATCTCACTTATTTGTAATTTCATCATCCTAATTCTGAGTTATAGTGTAACACATTGCCTTTCTTTTCTTCCTTCTGGTATTTCCGTAGGTCGGTGACTTGTTGGTAAGTAGTATTTCAGAAATTTCACAGGATAAGAGGCTAAGCAGTTGTAATACCTGTCACAACTGCCCTTTCTATCTTACTTTCTTTATAATGACAATAGATTGTTTTAATTTTGCTTATGAGGGATTTAAATATTCTAAGAATTCTCTAATAATACATATAATAATATTTTCATTTTATTTTCTAGACCTTTTTTTAAACACACGTGAAGTACTCCTGGAAGTTCGAAAATGAGCATTCTCCTGTTACTCTTTCTTTTAGCCATTTATATGGAAATTTGTTATTCATGTGTTGCATTACCCAAGTATCTTTCCTTTAATTCTTCTGGACTGTATATTGCATATTTTAGTTTTTCATTTAACTTTAGTTTGGAAACATTCTATCTGTGGACCGTGTGCACTGACTGGATAAAGCTTGGTGCTGCTGTAACCAGAGAGAAAATTCCAGCTGACTTCAGCTGAATCAGGATACTTCTCTCTCTGCTTGTCCCTCATATGGTGGAGTCTTAAATAGGTCCTGACACAAAGTCTTTTAAAGTCGGTTTAAAGGCTGACATTGACTTGAGTGTGCTTTTCATCAGACCAATAATGGACTGTTTGTTTTAGGCACTTTCTTCCCTTCATGCTGGCATCACTATAAATGGAATTTTTCTATAAATAGAAATATTACCTGCCTGATGTGCTTTTCCCTTGTAGTTTGACAGCATTTCTTTTCATTGCTTTATGGTATAGAACAACACAGAGCTCAGTAGTTTCTGTTGTATGAAGTCTATTTTTCTTCATTTTCTGCTGTCTGAAGTACTCCAGTATCACTTCTGTTATGTTGCTTGCACTTTAATTCTCTCTGAACTTATTATTATAGGAAGAGTATGGAACTAAAGGTGTGCTTAAAAGGGAGAGTTATTTCAGATCTGGGTATTCTTTTTCTGAAATTGTGAGTTAGAATCTTCTTTGAAAGTCTCTCCACGTCTTGAGCTTTTGTGTCTAGAGGAGGGTTGGCTTTCTTGGGTGGCCCAGGGGACAGTACTGCTGCTGGCTGGGGGAGGGAGGGCAACAGCAGCTCTCCAGGGCTCCTGCTTGTCCGTTCTGGGACAAGACAAAGCTTAAATTTGGGCTTATCTTCAACACAATTTTACAGTATGCTTTATTTCTTCAGCACAGTATTTTCCTAGCACTAGAATGATGGAAGTAATTGAATTTTTCTCTTTGATAGGGACTTAAGGTCTTTTGCATTAGAATAGTACTAATGATACGTAAATTCCTAAGAGTCGGTCTTGTAAAGGTGGCTATATGGCAAGGAATTTATGGGGTATCTGTCATGAGGCACCTGTTTATGATGTGTCGAGGACTCTGAATGCCCTTCGAAGAGTGGGCCTGGATCTGCAAAGGGGTGTGAGCAGAAATCCCAAGCCTGAGGTTTGTCTTGAAAGCAGGCACCTGCCTGGAGCAGGCAGGCTGCTGGGAACAGAAAACCCCATGGTGGTCCCATTGCCCTGCTTTCCCAGTGGTCTGGGAAGTGAGGCTGTGGGTGCTGCTGTTGCCAGTGAAAGCATCCGGTCTGCGTCTGCGAGGCATTGGGTGCTGCTTGGAGGAGATGTAGCTCCCTGAATGGCAGCAGCCACTTCCCACGCTGCCGGAGGGCACGAGAGCAGCAAGCCCAAAGCACAAAGGCTTTATATCCCAGCTCTTCCCCTCTTCCTTTCTTCTCCAGCATTTCTCCTCTTCCCAGGACAGGAGCAGCCCTCATCTTCAGGGTGCAGAAATGCTAAGATGTGCGTGTGGTTATTGCTGTTTCAGAGAAGAAGAAAGGACAAAACAAAAAGAGCATTTTGCTGTTATCCCTCCCTTGGATGCACCAAAGAAATAGGGAGTTGGAAAATTTTATTGTAACTTTCATTATGTAGGCAGGGAAGCAGGTCTCTTCAGGACAGAGTGGTTGGCTTGAGCAACTTCGCTTCTCAGTCAGCCCTTAAAAAATAAACGGTGGTAAGTGGCAGACATTTTTTTTCTACTTTGTTGTTGGTTTGTTGCATGTCTCATTCCTGCCTGTTGCCTCTTTGCTTGGGTATGCGTTTTTTTCCCAGGGCTGTTCTGCTCAAGGAGACTTTCTCATCACTCCATGGTCAGCTACAGACGTCTCTCATATCCATCACTGGTTTCCTGCAGGTTGACCCCGAGGTCTAGACTCCTGTTGTGGGCATGTTGTACCCTTCCCATCCAAATCTTTTGTTTCTCTCTTGTTTTGGCAACAGCAAGGAGAAATGGTAGAACTCCAGTTGTGTTTTTAATTTGCAAGCCACACAAACTCCTGGCCACCTTCAGAAAGTGGATGCTTGCCTCAATAAAGTGTGTGAAGATCTTGGTGTGCAGTGTACCATCAGCTATGTAAATCCTGTGGACATTCCTTTACAGTAAACTTTGATTTTCTTTCTCCTTAGCTTTGAGGTAGAGCATAGAGGCACAGGTAGGTTACATAAGCGTAGCTTAACGCTGGTTGATGTAGTTAAGCTGTTGTGCCAACTGAGTGCCTTACCTTCATATTCTGCGCTAAGGACTTCCTGCACCATGGGTCTGATCCTGCTTACACTGAGCTGAGTCGCTCTGTTGTGTGTGTGTGAGCAGTGTTGCTTGAGAACCTGCAGAGTTTGCACCCAAAGGGAGTTAAGAAATGGTGATGGGTAACTGACTTTGATGTATATTTTCATGAAGTACAGCTTGGTATTGCTTCTGTCACAGGTTTGCCTAGGCAGTTTGTGGATGTTTGTAAGAAGGTGTGAGAAGCGGGAGAACAGGGCTGTGTTACGTTAGGGAGGATGTACTGGGAGCGCATGGAGGGGTGGCAGAATGTATGGTATTGATGAATATACTGCGTGCACAGCGCATGGTTGTATAGTACATGTAGCCGTACCCATATAGCACCCAGACTGTAGGACACTTACAGTACACATAGCAGTGTACTGCCTGTTTTACGTGAAGTGGGTGGCATCCAACTATACATTTGGCTAAATAATGGGTAATGCTGGTATTTCTACTGGTGTCCACTGTAAATACCTTGATTTCCTGTATTTCAGTCATACTGTAGATGAGGGCTGTTACTGAAAAATACACTAGTTTTCCCCCAAGCAAGTTGTGTTACCTGCTTTTAGTGTACAATTAAGCACTGCTAAAATCCAGTGATGTGATATTTATATTATACTGCTCTTGTGCTGCTAGTGACTATTAATCATGTTAAAGGTTTTTCACAAAAAGAAAATTATATAAAAAACATTTCTAGAGCTGCTAAGTAATGTCAGAATTTGTGTTTGTAGTGAAGATAAATAGCCTTACGCTGATTAAAACACTGAACTTACATTTTAGTAAGGCCTGAGATATCCCAACTTGAACATCTCAATGGCACAATTCAATATTTAGTATTCTCCCATGCATGTGGTGGGATTGTGAAAGTGACTTTTCCCAAAAGCAAAGTTTTTTTTTTTTCCCCAAAACAATCTGACAAAAGATTTATAGCCACTGCTTGTGTTATTAGAGTTGACAGGAAGTAGAAGCTTTTCAAACACTAGATATTTTAGGTGTTTTTAATTTGTCCTAATTTCTTAGAAAGGCTGGAGAAGCTGACAAATGATGCAGATGTGTTAACGCTTCATTCAGAGTCCAGGAAAGACCTGATACAAGTTGTAAACTGGCTTTTTCATATTCTGTTGCAGGGGAGGGCTGTTCTCTACATTAGCAGTCCTTAGCTCAACTCCCCTGGCTCCTGCATGAGTAGTAAGTCATTGCTGTGATGATGTGCCTCAGTGATTTTACTGTCTATGAAATAGAGACCGTCTTCATATGAACCTCTAGGGGTTCTTTGTAATAATATTGTATTTTTAAAAAATGGCAGTACCACTCTACATAATCTCCACTAATCGGTACATAAACCCTGTTTGGCAGTTTAAACTGTACGCACAAAATATGATTTTGCTCTGCCTATTCCAATAGTTAAAAGCTTTACTCTGGTGCAAACTGCTTATTTAATTGTTTTTAAGTGCAGTATATAGGCTTGGTTTTTTGTATGCCAGATATGTTTTTTGTTTTATTTTCTGGTGTCTCTGAGCAAACAAAACTTTGGCTAAATGAAAGGATTACTTTCTGAAATAAAGCCTTGTTCTGGGGAGTTTGCATAAACTAATCTGCTTCGTCCTTTGGAGTTGATCGAATAAAAATTCCATATCCATTATTCTGGCATTTTCACCAAGTAATCTTGTGTCTGGAGCCAGTTTTCATCCATTATTAATATATCCTTGATGGATGGGTTTATTTTCTACCTAAATATGGCAAAAATGTGTCATTTTAAGCAAGTTACCCTGTTCCCTCTTTCGCCATAAACAAAAGCACTTTCATTAATCTGCTTTCAGAAGTCTGAAATAAGAAGTTTATTTTCCTGTGCACAAGTAATTATAGGTGGACTATGGATTAAATAACCTACTGGAAAACCTCTTTTCCTCCAAGCACGGCTGAGAAGGACTTTGAGAATGAGTCTTGTGTATGCAAGTCTTTGTGCTACAGGAAAATGCAAAAAAGCTGGAGGGAGGTTGTAAAAAGAAGTTATTCTTCACAGCATGGCCATTTTTGCCCTCCATGTTGCAGTTGGCATTCGTAATGGAGGAAGGAGTCACATGATTCCACTCTTATGTAAAACTGTTTCTTTTAGCTTTGGGATTTTAAATGTGTATTTTAAATATCTTCAAGTAAAATCTAACATTAAAGACACCTGTTTCTTTACTAAGTATGAAAGAGACAAATAGCCCTCCGATGTTTCCACCATTCTCTTTCAGTAATCAGGATTATCAGAGGCATTTTTTTTTCACCTGAAAGAACATATTTGAATTTTCTAGAAACTGATTTTGCTTCCTTTTCAACAGCTCTTTTTCACCTGACTTTTTATGACTGGAAGGCATACAGAAGTTTTTTGTTCTGTTGTTTTTTTTCCCACCTAGACTGAGTTATGAAAAGGCAGCTGCCTCACACCTCCTGAAAACCCAGCTGCCCCCACTTACTGGTGATGCTGTCCCTTATTCAGGCACTATTCATTTTATAAACACTTACTTTTCTTAGTATGCTCCTATCATGCTGCCATTGCTTGCAGGTCTGACCCATCTCAGGGCTTACTTGGTCTCACATGACCCTGACGGTATCAGAGCTGACAAGGCTGAAGGTGGAGCCATGTTCCTTTTTGCTCAAGGAGTAGGTACCATTACAGTAAATGTAAACTGTCCATGGCCAGTTAACTTGGTTTTGACGCCAATTTGAGGCAGAACCCTAAGAGTTCTTCCAGAAAACCAGGTCAGACATTGGTCTTGAACTCATATTGAAGTGAATGCGATCATTTCTATTGCAAGATCACAACCCACCAGCCTAACTCTGTGGGAGAGCACCTGAAGAGTCAGCACAGGGAATAATGGGGAGCGCCTGTGACTAGCCAGCTCAGTTCCTCTGTTCCAGAAGGAACCATTCGTTTTATTCCTGATGGGGAAAAAGCGCCAAGAAAAACTAACTTAAAATGTAAGGCATAGGGCAGTGGCGTGATGCTAGGATGCTCTGGGGGAGAAACATACCACCTAATGTAAAGTTGTTAACATTGGCTCCTGAATTGATGGGGTTTCAGTCCCCTTTCTTAAACAGTGGAGCCTGCAAGAGACAAGTCAGAGCACCTGAAACTTAGATAGTAGCTGGGCTTTTTACTTGGAGTGCTCAGGGCAGCTTTCTGAAAGCTCCCACCTCTTTCCACCCACTAGGTAAAGAGGCTGTGATCCTAACTGTGGCAGTGAAGTGGTATGAATGTAATGAAAAATTATTAATGACTGCAGAATGAAACTCTGGTGTATGGCTAGAGTATGGCACCCCAGGTTTGGTTCTGACATTTGATCAGCATGTAGTCAATAGTGCTTTGATATCATTGGGAGAGCATCTGCTTTTCACTCTTTGGACATCTCCCATAGCTGGCTGATTTCCTGGCATCACTGTGTGTTTTGCTAGTTGATTTATGGTTTGCCGTTAATGTGTAGCTGCAACTTTTATAGCTGATGCTTTCTGTATCAAATCTTGTCATTTTCCAGAATTAAGATTCTGTTTTTATTAAAGAAATCCTGCATTAACATGAGGTCTGGCTGGCGAATAGCAAATCTTTGGAGAGAAGACAAAAATGTTTTGGTGTTCTTCTTCCCCCTCCTGCCCCTGGCAAGCTAAATGTCTTTGGATTAATTTCATAAATATGCTGTACATCTGTGAATTGCCAGACTCTTAACAGTTACCTGTCCGGTACTGGATCATGCCAGTACTTCAGATGGGAGTGTGTATGTGGAAAAATAATTAATTACACTGTTGATTCCTTTTCTGAGTGATGACACTACAGAATAAGGCAAAGTAGAATTTGCTGTTTGTCCTACCGCCTCAGATGATTTACACTACAAGGCAATTCCCATTAAGGAAGTTCGTGAAATAACCCAGTTTATATAAAGCTCAGTCACAGCTGGTAAGGATTATGCACAGAAAAAAAAACATGTTTGTTTTCATGTGTTTAGATTTCTAAAAGCCACTGAAGAGACTTAAGCTATGTTCTGGATGCCCTTCCTGTAATTAATACATAGTACAGTTAGCAATAGAATATAAAGGACCGCTCATCTCCCCATACGAAATGTTCAGTGGCAATGCGATTAGTGTGAAACATTCCCAATCTTCAGTGTAGAAAGTGAGATTGGCCTTGCAGCACGCTTAAAGCATTCACAAATCAAGAGTTCGGTAGCCAAAGCATCCAGTGAGTCACAGAGTTGAGACTCTCAAAGGGAGAACCCCCCGCCAGCAGCTCCATCTGATTTATAGCAAGAGGTTTCCAGCTTGGGACTGTTGACTGATTGCATGGGAGGTCACTAAGGGTGATAAGCAGGTAGAGGATAAGGGAAGGGAAAAGCAAAAAACAGTACTACAACTGTTCAGCAATATACCAAGAGCATGACATTTTGTTTGGAAATTTCCTTGCAGCCAGCGCAACTTCAGCATCAATGCAGCTGGCATTTCACATGAGACACCTACAGTCTAAGCAGCATCCATCTGCTCCTCAGGTCACTGCCTCCATATAGGTGTGTTGCGGCAATTTGGCACCGTGATGGTGAGGAGTAGCTACAGTGAAGTTTGTGTGGGAAAGAGAGCAATACAGTCAGGCATGTGGAAACAAAGTGTTGTTGGTGCCTGTTGGACTTTCTGGAGCAGTGTCATCCCACCTCGGTTTTGTAGCCATGCACGAAGTGACTACACGGTGGTCATAGAATCATAGAATCAAAGAATATCCTGAGTTGGAAGGGACTCAAAAATCAGACCATATGTCTAAAAGCGTTATCCAAACACTTCTTGAACTCTGGCAGGCTCGGTGCTGTGACCACTGCCCTGGGGAGCCTTTTCCAGTGCCCGACCACCTCTCAGTGAAGAACCTTTTCCTGACATCCAGCCTGAACCTCCTCTGTCACAGCTCCATGCCGTTCCCTTGGGTCCTGTCACTGTCACCAGAGAGAAGAGATCAGCCCTGCCCCTCCGCTCCCCTCGTGAGGAAGCTGCAGGCCGCCATGAGGCCTCCCCTCAGCCTCCTCTTCTCTGGGCTGAACAATCCAAGTGACCTCAGCCACTCCTCATACGTCTTCCCCTCTAGACCCTTCACCATCTTTGTAGCCCTCCTTTGGACACTCTCTAACAGCTTTATGTCCTCCTTATACTGTGGTGCCCAAAACTGCACACAGTGCTCGAGGTGAGGCTGCACCAGCGCAGAGCAGAGCGGGACAATCCCTTCCCTCGCCCGGCCAGCAGTGCCGTGCCTGATGCACCCCAGGGCACGGCTGGCCCTCCTGGCTGCCAGGGCACGCTGCTGACTCGTGTTCAACTTGCCGTCGACCAGAACCCCCAGATCCCTTTCTGCGAGCTGCTCTCCAACCCCAGTCTGTATGTATACCAGGCGTAGCCCCTTCCCAGGTTCAGAATCCAGCACTTGCTGAGCTTCATAGGGTTGGTGATTGCCCAGCTGTCCAGTTTGTCAAGGTCTCTCTGCAAGGTCCCTGTATCCTCAAGGGAGTCAATAGCTCCTCCCAATTTAGCATCATCCACAAACTTACTTAGTATACCTTTGAGTCCTACATCCAAGTCATTTCTGAAACATTAAAGAGAAATGGCCCTAAAATGGAGCACTGCGGAACCCCACTAGTGACTGGCTGCCAGCCCAATGTAACCCCATTTACTGTAACCCCTTGAGCCCAACAGTGGTGCTGGATGTGTTCTTCTCCCAACCCAAAATTTGGCTGTGTTTTGTTTGGTCCAAATCTGTTATCATAATCATCATCCAGTCCTCAAGTGGTGTGTGCGTGTGTGTGCGTGTGTTAGAAGTTTTACCATGGTGTTTTTTTCTAGCTAGGTAGCTATAGTAAATATATTTTATAAAGATGCAATTCAGCATATAATGCCTTTTAAGCCAAGGGCTCAGCCATAGAAGAGAATCCTTTTCAGGTGGGTCTGAATGATAAGCCTGTGAGGATGGGAAAAAATCTGCCTTCTGAGTATGTGTTTCTCATTCCATCTATTAAATAAATAGGAACAGATTAGTGCTTGTTTCAGGTTCGGGGTGGGGTGGGAGGGGGAGAAAGGGCTGTATGTGACAATTAATTAAGTAGAGATAAAACTATTTTTCCCACAAATATTATTAACTGATAATTAAAGTTTGGGAGTTTCAATTTATGGCACTTGGCAGCTAAGACAAATGAATACACTTTTTCTTCTTAATTGAAGTGTAAACTGCTTTCCTTGCTTGAGAAGCATCCTGTTTTCTTTAGGTGGTATGTTTCAAACTTGTTTTCACCCTGAGGATCTCTTTGCCTTAACAAGTTCTGTTCCTTACCGACTGCAAATGTTGAGGCTAGTGTCATAGTGTCAAGGATGTTTTCTTTTTTTCTTCTGTTTCCCTTCGCCATTCAAGCTTTAATTTTTTAAAACCTTCACTTTATAGTATTTTCTATTGGGCAGACAAATGACTACCACTCCAACAAAATTCTGCTTTCATACTGCTTTATGGATCTGTATTATCATTTTTATTTTCTTGTTATATGCTTTGTGAATAGTACAGACGTTTACTTATGTAGGAGGACAAATTCCTATCCTAGATGACCTCACTTCAAGTCAAACACATGACTGCTTTGCTATGTGATTTCATCTGGATGAAGAAGATGAATGTGAATGTGAGCTTGCTTGAAAACAAAGCAGGAGAAATCTTTTTGTCTAGCATTTACCACAAGGTACTCTACACAACAGTGTACAGGAGTGAAAATCAGGTTGCAGTTTTTAACAGTGTGTGGGGAGGGCACAAAAATGAAGTCATGGTAAAAACGCATTAAGGGTAGGCTCTGCGCCTTACTGAGCAGTTAGGGCAGGTTGGTGCAGAAGCTGACCATTTGCAAGTGTAAATGTGGATGCCCGTGTATGCACACATCTGGGATTAACTGGCCTCACGTTTTCATATCACCATTCAAATAAACCTGTGCTTGGCAGTTAAATGTCTTAGATGTTTGTTACCTAAGGCTGAAAACACAATCTGGCTTTCCACTTCACCTCTTTTGGAATGATGTTGGGAATGGTGTAAGATGCCTGTACTTGATTAGTCTATAGATATGCTAAATAATACTCTGTACATCCAGCGGCCTGCTTCGTTGTTGCTTTTGTGACTGCAAGCAGTTACAGCAACTTATTATATTGTTTGGAAAGCCTAAAAAAGAGAGCATGTAGGCTTCCCTGGGATGAGCTGGGTTAAAAATAGTAGTGTCCTGACACTGACTCTTTTTAGTACAGAAATTACTCCATTATAGGAGGGCTTTTTTGTGCAAGGCAGTGTACAAACACGCCATAGCAAATAGTCTTTGTGCTCAGAGAGTTTCCAGTGTCGATAGACAAGGCATGCCTTGGGAGAAGGAGCTCGGATCGAATAAACGTGTAATGGCAACAAGTACCTTGCTAGGGCCAGGGTTATTTTTTGCTTTTTTGTTGTTGTTTGTTTGTTTGTTTGTTGGTCTGTTTTGTGATGGAAGGGAGTCAATTTTATGACAAGAGGACTGAAGTGAACTCAGGAAAGAGAAAGAGTAAGCGAAACTTGGAGAAGCAACTGTGAAGGCATGGCTTCTTGACACAAGGAGAAAGTCCAGGGGCAACGTGCTGAGGAGTTTGACAGAGGGCAGGAGCAGAAGGGAGAGCAAGGTGGTGAGGAAGGCAGCGGGCACGGCCCAAGTGACGGTGGTGACTGCTGGGGTGAAGAGAGGGAAGGGGACATGCGCTGGGGGTGAGCTGGAGCTCTGAGGTGGTCTGACAGGGAGGGCCTGGGGCAGTCAGGGGGAGGAAGCAGCAGTGGGCTGGGGGAAAGGAAGGAAGAGGGAAAGCAGAGGTGAAGTTATCTTGAACAGAAGTAGAGTGGGGACTGACTGTTCTGTTTTGTACTTTCATGGTTTCAGATTCAGGAGAGTACTTTGCTGAATGCAAGGTACAACTTTTTGCATTTAAATAATGATTTACTGATCACTAAGGCTAATGCTTAAACAAAACTAATCCCAGTAAGTGAAATCCATTATTAGAGTATATCTGCATTGATTGTCATGCTAGATCTTTATCCTCTCCCAAGTGTAGAATGGCACATTATCTCAGCTTTCTTCAGACTGATGGTTAATCCATAGTCTTTTGCTGCCTCAGCACACCGGTTGGTGATGAACTTGAGGTAGATGGGAAAGTTGAAGTTGAGTCCTATATGTAAAGAAGCTTACATTGGTTAACTCTATGGAGGCTTTTAATTTTCTTAAGTGAAAAAAAGCTTGCCAAATGTTCAATAGAAATATTCCTGGCATCTGTACTGCAAAAAGAAGCCCAAACAGAGGAGACCAAAACACAATGGTCTGTGTTAAGCAGTAAAAGAGATAGCATTATCACAGTTATCCCATTGGACTTTTAAATGTAGGAGCAATATTTCATAATCCATCTCATGCCGTAAATGGATCAAAAAAAAAAAAAATGCTGACCACAGAGCATGCAACCAGGATTGTTGAGCTGTGGGCAGATGGCTTGCATGACTTTCATCAGACATAGCTTTCCGTAATTCAAGTCACGAGACTTCCAGTAGCTATTAAAAAACATATACATACACCTTTTCTTGTCATGTATGTGTTCTGAACACTAAATATGATGATGTTCTGTAGCTACCTTGAGTGTGTTGGGGAAAAATTTGAAAAGGTATTCTCACTAGTTTAGATGGCAAGCCAAAAGTTATTCTTTGTGCATTTCGGTGTCATGAAATTGTCCAGTGAAGTTTTTTGATGTTTCCTTCATTTACATTTGATAATGTTAGCAATGCAACAGAGGAGAGCATACTGCCCAGGAAAAGGTATGCTGACAGGCATGTTTATTTGGCATTGTGGTCTTGTGGTACTGCAGTGTGAGGCAGCTTCTGCTTTTAGTTTTCTCCAGAATCTGTCAGTTGCACAGTTGCATTTCCTGCAAAATAGGCTAATAGTCATGGTTGCGGTTGCTTTTAAGAAATTTAAGTAAACAGAGAGCTAAATTTTCCTTTGAATCAGGATGGAATGTCAATGGACTGTTACTGTAGCTAAGAGAAGAATTTGCCTGGTACACTCGGGGGATGAGTTTGTTGCCAGTATCATTACTATCTTGTAGTAAACCGAGTACCAATATAGTGGTGGTCTACCAAATCTGCTGAATGTTAAGTGCATGCAAATGTAAAATTAGTAGAGATATGTGTCTATATAGAAGTAAATTTGTTCCATAATTTGTGTAGTTTTTCTCAAGATCTTGTATGAAGCTGTGAATATACGGACTCAAACAGTATTTTTTTTTTCCAATCAAATACAATTAAATTCTGTAGCACTATTAAAGTAAATTCTCAGCAATGCTCTTGAAGTAGGCTTTCTGATGAGATACTGTATACGGGACCTTAACAACATTGTTTCTTTAAAAATATTTAGAGTAAATTTCACTGTGAAGATAGTTTATAATATGAAGCTGGAAAAATGGATTATACTTCATATTTGATTTTTGCATATTTTCCACCCTCAGAAGATGAGGCAATGCTTCATTAAAATGAAGTCAGATTATCTAGACATTAGGTGTAAATACTTGCAATATGTTTAAATAGAATTTTAGTTTAGTAGGATACAATATTTTAAAAGAAGAATGAGTTGCTTTGTCTCTGCCATTGTCAGTTATCTGTAAGTACATTTAGCCCTTATCAGATGCTACACTTGCATACAATTCACCCTTCTTTTTCTCAGATCAATGCAAAATAATGTGAAATAATCTATTTTCAGCATAGAAATATATAGAGAGCACTTAGTGCTGACTAAGAATGCAAGTATTTAAGAAGGTTTAGGACAAGTATGTAGGATAGTTTCAGGCCTGCTATTGTTCTTGCTGGAGATCAAAGAATATAGAATAGGAAAAAAAAAAAGTGATGTCCTAGATTTACCAACATTATAGACACCATTGTAAGCAGATGCTAGTAAATATTGTGCCACAACAAATAATGACAGTCTCTATTTTCTCTGTTATTGGGGATGAGCTTCATTGTGATAGATAAGAATCTGATTCTGATGGACTGTGCTGCTGGTCTGGTCATTAGCATTTTTGTCTTGTTTTTTTTTTTCCTGGTAAAATACAAATCAGCATTTTGTTGTATAAGTTACTCAGCAGCAGCTTGACATGCACTCATATTTAGTGCTATCAAAATGACACTTCTGCTTATGTAAACTTACATGCTTATTACTTATGTGTCCCAAGATAATTGTTCGCTAAACAAGGCAAATGTAAACAGGAGGCTATTTTTTCAGAAAGTTGCTCCTTCAGCTTCCTGTCCATCCTAAAGGTCAAATCCTTTTTTGTGAGACCAAAAACAGCTGCTGACGCAGTGGTGACAGTGAAGAATGACAATATTATGATCTATGGTATGGTTAAGAACTTGGAGTTAAAGGTTGTAACAGAGAAACATCCTTTCAGCATGTTTCTGCAAACCTTAATAAGTAGCAAAAGAAAAATGCTCTTGAAATAGGCTCTCAGGAAGAAGTTTAAAATCCTTATGACTTCATATTTTATTCTTTAAACACTTTTTCCTGAAGAGGTCTTTACCTGATAGTGTTCATTTATATTGCTCACATTTTACAAGATATCTGAAGTATTTAATAAAACTGTGCTGCCGCTGAATCCAGACTACTGGACGGCATTATCTCTGGTTCTGTTCATAACACCACTGTGGTGTTAAAAGCATTATTAACATTTTGCAGCATGCAGAGGCGTGTAAATGCTCAGTAGTGCTGGTGATGGTGTAAGGATTGAGTCTAAACTGTAGTTTCAGATTATACCCGCTCAGCCTCATCCTTCATGTTTGCTGCTTGGTGAGTATCCCAGCTGTGGAAGGATCTGGGATGGAGGCCCAGGTCTCTGGAAGTGCAGTGGCCAAGGTGCAGCTCCATTAGATAAGCTTTTTTTTTTTTTTTTTTTTGGTCTAGTGACAGGAATAGTCTTAGTATCACCATTGTGAGGAAGGCTGCTGAAGGAAAAATAAAAGCACACATCAAGAGCTAGCTTTTTAGTGGTGTGCTCTGGTCAGGGATTTTCAAAGTTGACTGTGGAGTAGATGCTTGTGGTGCTCAAGGCTCAGTGTCCATATTACGGTCTTCCTCAGCTCTCAAATTTATTTTTCATTTGCACAGGGTAGTTGTACCAATTTCCCTTCCAAGTAATCTTCTGTAACTATCATGGAAGAGGTTGCGTTTATTTGTAACTGCCTGTTTTTTTGTCATAGAGCTGAGGGAAGGTTGTTACACATCAGGATTGCTTTTTTTTTATTTGTGTGTGTGTGTGTGTAATTTCAAAGATATTTCTCTGATTAGGCTATTAATTTATTTAAAAAAAAAAAAGTTTCTTCAGTGTGTTGATTTTTCTCTTAAGAGAAAAGATGAAGAGGGTGACCTATCAAGCATTGCAAGGAGAATCAGTTTTGCTAGAGGAAGTTAGAAGCTGGTGTCATCTTGTGGTAAACTCCTGTGTTGTTACTCACAGTTATGAATGGAGAACGTTGAGTACTCTTGGCAGTTTGGATAAAGAGGAGGAAGGGTATGCTCGCTGGTAGCTCTGGAGGGCAGGGTAACTGGCCCTTTCACAGTGTTAGTGCTCAAGGACAAGAGAGAGCACTGCTAGAGGACTAATTTTTTCCATCAGAGGAGAAATACATTAGTTTTACATGGGAAACTCTTAGAGAAAATGGAGATAAAAGAAAACAGGAACTTAGGAAAGAAAGAACTGTGGCAGAAAAAGAAAAGAATTCGATGGGAGAAAGAAGTTAGAGAACTGTTTGCCTGTTACAGGAAAAGAGATAGCGTCTGGGGAAGATATTTCCTTTACTTTTCTAAGCCATTCAGTTATTTGTAAGTGTGTTCCTTGTAACAAAGTCAGCTGAATTTCGTAGTACTGAACCTATATTTAAGACTTAAAGACTGGCTACAACCAAACCTTTTAAAGTAGCGAACCAGCTAGTGATACAGCTGCCTCAATGAGATGTGCTGCTAAGGCTAGAAGAGCTCAAAAAGAGTAAGTCAGCTAATACTCAGTAGAGGGTAGCAATGGCAGGTAAAAACATTGTCAGTTAAAACATATTTTATCATGATTACCACAGAACTCATTATTATGATTAAAGATGTACTAGCCATGACATGCCAGCTCCATGCTGGTAGCAGAAAATACCTGCTGTTTGTAGGTTATTATCAACCTCCTTTGAAGAAAATCAGTCTTTCTTTACATTTGCAATGCAATGAAACCCCAGGCATTTCTTTGCATCTTTGATTTAAGCATGTTTTTCAAATGCAGATACCCAGCTGCAGTAAGCAACAAAATACCCATCTCACCAGCACATGGGTAGGTAGGTTTGTTATGTTTTATGGCATCCCACTAAGCAAAAAAGGAATGTTGTTTTTTTTTTTCCTTAATGAATTTCCATGTTAACGTTTTGGATTTGTTGTATTATCTGTTGAATTTCTAATATTACATGGACCAATAAAATGGAACAAAAATTGATAATGGTGCTTAACAGAGTACTCCATGATATTTTGAACCGTAATTGTAAGTGCTGTTGCTAATGTTACGTGGTACAATAAATAACACTAGGGGAAATTGCTACCATGAAAAAAGTCACTAACTCCCTATCAAAGTCATTGATTTTAAACTGAAATTTACCTATTATAGATTGTGATGGAAAAATGACAAAAATGCAAGTAAAATGCGAATTCAGATATAACTAAGCCCATTCCAGAAAGAGTTTATTGTAAATGTTTGAAGCAGTTATTTTCATGGAGAAATGTATGTTAAGTACTAGCTTCAATAACCTCAAGTTACCTGGTCAGATAGATACTGTGGAAATATTAAACTGATTGCTTTGTTACTGAACTAGTGGATATATCATTCCTCCTATCTTTATTATTTTTAAATAATTCAGTACATGTGTGCACTGTTAGCACTCTAATGTGAACACTCCCATGCTGAGGATTTTATGTTTCCTGAGAAGAAAACGAGCATTGTGATTCAAAAGGTTGTTGATACCTCTGCCTTTTGTGACCAGCTGTTGTCTTCCTGAGATGAACACATCTCTGTACCTAGGTGGTACCGAGTCTAAATATTACAGGTAAAGAAAACTATTCCATTTGCAGTTGTGTATTTGTAAATTTACTGGATTTACTAAATACAGAAACTCCAAGACTGGGTAGTCATGTTTTACGAGTTCAGTTTATGCCTATTGATTAACATAACATTAAATTACAATTTGTGTTTCTCTTTCCAAAGTGGTTTAGTTTTTTTTTTTTTTTAAAGAATTTAACTCTTTTTCATCTCCCCCCCAGTTTTTCCTTACCAGCTCATGTAAATGCAGATTTCTGTCTCCATTTTTTTTTCCCTGTGCCTCTTGCTGTTGCAGCTTACCTTGGTTGGCAGGTTATTGGTTACTGCCTACGGGAGCCTTTTCCATGAGCTAATTTAGCTGTCAGTCTGAAATTGGTAAAAAAAGGATGAAAAATGGATCATAGGCCTGGGGCATGCCTAGACCAATGTCTAGCATATCCCTATCTGGAAGTACGCTTATTAAAACAGATTTGAAAAATATTTTTCCCAATCTTGCTCTGCCATCATTTCATCCAGCTAAGAAAAACATTTTTATGGTGACACTGCTGATTCTTTGGCAGCTCTCTTTTTCTGTAAGGGAGAAAACAGTATTTAGATACAAGATCAATAGAAAAACAAATAGACTATTATATTCCCAGGAGAAACTCCTAGAGAGGAGACAGATGCACAGAAATTTAATATTCTTGTAGGCAAAAATCACAAACACGGGGGTTCTGTTCAGCTGAAATGAACTGTGCTAAATGCATATGAAATAAACATTAAAAAATGAGTAACAAAAAAACCCTGGAAAGCTTTTAGGCTAGGCTGTTTCAGTTGCTGTCTTGATGAGGTGCTGTGTTTGCATTTGTGGCCCCTTCAAAAAGTCATTTTGCAACTACAAAAAATGTTTGTCTTAAAATTATATGACTCGGGCATAACTTCGTATAGTGAGTGAAAAGAAGGTTTCTTTCCATCTGCTCTTTTTAGGTGTACTTGCCCATTCACTAAGTTCTTACAAAGAACTATGTGTTTAATATTGCTTAAGTTTTTTTTTACAAGGATGATTATATTCTTCGGCATGACCTTGAGCTTGTTGTTGTTGAAAGTAGGTATGTGCTTTTGCTTCCTTTCCACACCAATTTATAAATAAGTAAAATATCAATATAATTTTTAGTGGGAAGTTAAGCATGTCTGTCCACTTTCTGTCTCTATAAGTCAAATCCTGTTGCTGTATCTGTTTGATGAAAGGGATGTACAGCTTGGTGTCATGAGCTATCTGTATCGCGTGTGTCTGCAGGAGAGCAAGCATATCCATGCAGGAGACAACCTTGAGTTCCCTGTTTTTCCGGGGACAGAGTTGTCCCACAGTTAAAATATGGTAGCAAAGCTTCTGAGATTGAACTGTGTGTGGTACAGCATTCAAACGACAAGAAGTCAGGAAACATACACAGTATTTAAACCAGTGGCCAGGCTGATGTTAACACAGTGCTGTAGAGTCTGAGGTAAGGAAATAAAGCTCATGTGAAATAGGGACTCTGCCTGACAGTCTGTGGAAAGTATCGTTACTGTTGTTTTCCTTCTTAGATCTTCTAACTCTATTTTCTGGGCCAAATTATACCCAAAGTCTGATGCGGTGTTGCTTTAGATCTCCAACTTCTTCCTGGAGCTTCTGCACTAAGCTTCTAACTAGATCCACTAAGAGGTTGAAGTACATCCTCCTGTCTGAGCTCCAGAATGAGCTCAGAGTGGCAACAAAATGAAGTGAATCATATTGGGCAGTGTTTGTTGGAGTATGTTCTTGAAGAGAGTAAGAATGCATCTGGATATGAAATGTTAGGTGATGTGATAAAAGCTGGTCTGTATGCCCACAAGGGAGCACAGGGCAACAATGGTGGGAGAGGGAGCCCAAGTAATGCCCTGCCCAGGCTGTCCCCAGCCTAGGAGCCATCAGCCATCAAAGGCCCATCTACACAAGCCCAGAGGAGGTCAGGGTCACAGGGGCATCGGGGAACCCAATTTATGAACTCAGAGGAAGGGACACCCTGTCGGGGCCCTTGCCAGGACAGTCCCACCTGGAGAGCCTCAGCCCCATGGTCCTTCATTCCTGAAGAAAAAAAAAAAAACTTCATTCCTGAATAATTTAATACTTTTAATAAATAATACTCTCTCTCACCAAATTGCACTGCAGTGTCAGCTTCATCATGGCCTGTACAATAAACAGCACATCCAGTGTGTCACTGCTTCCATTTTCTACTTGGTGTAGCTCTTTGGGAATGAGGCATGTCTTACATGATCCTCAAAATACTGGCATTCACTAATCCATAGCCCTCAGACATGCAGATCCATAAGCCCCACCACACTACCTCACATGGAGATGGGACTCTACAGCCACTCTCCTCTCTATGAAAGTTGGCTGGAAAAAATGTTCACTTCACAACGTAGGAAAATTCTGCTGTGTTAGCAGTTTTGACTAGATTGCGCTGATAATGTTGAGCCTGAAGTTTCGCCTACAGTAAGTACATTGCTCGCTTCTCCTGTGTCACAATCATAAAATCACCCCTGAATATCCCATAATAACTCCCATACAATCTCAAAATGCTCTTCCCTTGTATCCACTAAAAATAATGCTAAAAGCTGAAATATTAACAAACATTAAGCAATGCATACTTGCAAGGCCCCTGTGAAGTTGATAGAAAAACCATGTTCAGTTAAGAAAACTGAGGTTTATCCAGAATAAACACACTTGCTTGAAATTTCTTTTGCATTTCCTATGTACTGCTTGGTGCCATTTTTGGAGAAACAGATCATCTGCAATTTTATTTGGTTGTGGAAGGATGTAGACTTTCAGTATTAGGTGTTTTAAATTGGCTGGTATAGAGCCAGCAGCAGAGTTGGGGTTAGAACTCAAGACATCGTTGTCACTTCTTTTGCCAGTCATTTATCCCTGTACAGAAGGAAAAGGAGAAAAAAGACTGTTCTGTCAATATCCAGTATTGTTAATATGTGTATTACAGACTTGAAAGACACTAAGCATGCATAACTACTTCAGATTTTTACTGGGAGTCGCTCAGCCCCTCTTGAGGTGGTGGTCCATGTTTCTCACCACAGCTTTACTTAGAGGCAGGATATTTACATGCTGTATTATAATTACTGTTCTGTGCCTCATGCCTTTCTGAGAGAGATGCCAGCGTTACAAATTCTATATGGTGGTGCTGCATAGACAGGAATAATTTGAACCTATCAATGGAAGACAGAAGAAAGAGTAATTGCAGAAAGGTTAGAAAACCTGTCTAACAATACTGGAAATGAAGCACTGGAGAAGACTGCTGTAGGACATTATGAACTTCCCATCAGTAGACGTATTTAAGAACACATTAGACAAACATCTGTCAGGAGGATGCTGGTATATCCCTGTCCTGGGATGAGATTGCTGCCCAATCTCACCCTCCTGCACCATGGTGTGTGAGAAGTTCCCTGGTATGTTTTGTGTTACATTAGTATCGTAGAACAACTACCTCACTTGAGTCATCAGGCTTGGCCATCTCATAAGAGGACCTGTAGAGTAAGGATTCCACTACTGTGCTTTTCTGGATTTTCAGGAATAATTCCTTGGAAAGCTTTTTACCTCTGAAGAAGGAGTGTTTGGCAGACAGGCTCTGGCATCGCTTGCTGTCTCTTGGAGGTGGGGCTAAGTGTCCTTGTGTGTCTTTGCACAGTTCCTAGGAATCCTTAAAACCATAATGGATGGTGCCTTTACACCACTCTGAATCGTCAGGTCCCTCTCAAGAGAGATTTGCGGAGAAAACGGGAGCTTGTGTATGTATTAATATAGGTCTGGACATATTTCTTAGATGAGGTCCCTTTGACAAGCTATCTGTGGAAAGAACAGCCATGTTGTATCAGGCCAGAGTCTGTCTAGTCCAGTATCTTGTCTTCAACAGTGTCCATAAATGAATTCCTGGGAAAGAGTACAAAAATAGAGTAAGTATATAGCAATGCTTCCCCAGCACGCTCCCATAGCTTCCAGCGTGCTGCAGTTCTGTCCTTCTCCAGATTAATTCCAGAAGACCTTGAGGAGCCTTTCTGTCCAGGTGGGAAGGCAGCCTCTGCAGATGATCCTCTCAGTACTCTTACCTTTGGGGGGATAATAAAGCTATGCGTAGTAGTGAGATGGTGTATCTGTTTGGCCATCATGCTCATACTCCTTTTAAGAGAGTCATTTATTAACCACTTGGCATACCACTGGCCTGGCCCACAAGAAGGTTCGTCTAATGGTATATTTTCATGTGAGACCATACTTAGTCAGAGGTGCAGTATCTGGCAAGGAAATTGCATCTTCCTCCAAATTCTGGGTGTGTTGCTTACGTGTGTTGCAAGCTGGGAAACTGTAGCACAAGGAAAGACCAGTGAAAATACAGCGTAGGACAAGGTTTGTCTTGAAGGAACGTTGACTAGTCCAGAAGACGCTTGCATGTGGCTGTGCAGCATTAGTCAGAGTTGTCAGAAGTTAATGTTTAACAAACATCTGAGGAGTTTAAAGTTTTTCTGAAAATTTGATTACTTGCTGAATCCACTCTCTTGAAGTATCTGTTTCTTCAGCGAAAAACAAGGTCTATGTGAAATATATTCTTCAATCAGGACTGGGTGCAGTAGCAAATGTCAGTTGAATTTTTTGGATGGAGCCTACTTGCATTTTGACAGATATTATATTCTTTGGCTTTCCAAAAATTGCTGTATATCAAAAGTAGAGTTTTAAATGTCTGGAAAAAGGGGACACAACCCCTTTCTGATGATTCACGTCATCCAGAAAGGGAGGCATGAAGAGAGATGCTAACATTTTGTCTGTGTGTCCCCTAATGTTTTTTTTCTACTATCTTGTTTGAAAGCAGATGGTATGGGAAGGGTATTTAAAAACATCTAAAACGATCAAAATCATCTATGGCATAGAGGCAGAAATAGCCAGGAAAACAAACAGACCGGAGATGAAATATGGATGAGGTAGACATACCAGCATTTCATGGAAGAGAGAACTTAAAACCAAAAGCCAAGAAACACAAATATAGAGAGTTAAAGTACAGATACTTTATGATTCACATTACTGTATTCAATTAACTATGATACAGAATTGCGTGATTTTTTTCTTTAAAAAGAGAAGTCCATCTCCTTGCTTATTTTTCCACTTCGTGCTTTCTGTTTAAGTTAATTCAGCAGTAATTGGATACACTGTGTCTAATTCCTAATAAATCAACGGAACTTTATAGCGATATTGACAGTGGCTTTGCTAGCCCCATTGTTTCTATCAAGAGTTTTATTCTGCCTCAAAACAATTTGCTGTGAACGCCCTTGTTTGTTTGCCACACTAGTCTTTGTTCTGGCTGAAAACTTTGATTTATAACTGTATATAATTGATGGCTGTGGGGTAGGTGGACTATAGCTATTGCTCCTCCTCTTTTAATCTAGCTTTGCGTAGAAATCCATGTAGTGGAGCATTCTCAAGGGAACCAGGCTGGGAAATTTTCTGTATACCCAATGGGAGGCCATTAATCATAGTGAAGAGTCTCTTACTGGCTGCAAGCATGTTTGTGAAAGTAAGGAAAACAAAAGTAGACCACCTCAAAATGACTTTTCAAGAGAATAGATGTTAAAGCCAATGTATTCATTGTGATACATCAAAAAAAAAAAAAAAAAAGAATAGTTTATGCATTGCTAATTACACTGAAGCATATTTATTCAGATAGATTTGGCACTTTTAAAGATATTTTATACACTAATAAACTGATATAATTGTTGATATTAGAGATCAGAATCCAAGGAGGAAGAAATGAAAGATTTGATCACTGTTGTTGATTTGAAAGACACACTTTTAAAGCAACAGATGAGAAATGCCAAAAATGTTTCTTGAACATGTGTCAGAGCCAAGCTGTTGAAAGAAATGTTCTAAAGTTGTGCAGTGAGATTTTGATGAATATTTATGACAAAAATGTCTCATTCACAACTCAAAACAACAACAACAACAACAACAAAAACCACCTTAGGAAAGTTAGCAAATAGAATTTCCCTGCAGCTTTATGGCACCCAGCATTCTGGCTGTGACCTGGTTCAAGGGAGGAAGCATGTGCTTACCTTGGAGCCCATGCAGGTGCTCAGAGGGGACACTCAGGCACTTGGTATGAACCCCACAAACGTGCTTTCAGGATTGGAGTCCCAGTGTTTCTGCACGTTCTGTTAGCTTCTTGTATTCTTTGTAAAACTCTGCTTCTCAGCAGCAAATCTTAATGGGTTCTAGTTGTGACTGCTCAGAAGATATTTTTACAGCAAAGTGATTGTGCTAAGATTTGAATATAACTAAGTTGGATTCAAGATGGACTTACAAGAGGTATTTTTGTGATTAGAAATTTCTGACCAGCAGGGAGAAATAAAGGAAGGAAAAAAGCATTCAAATGCAGTTTTTAAGCACTGACATTCTGGACCTTTTCCCATATAAATAACCATAAAGTATAGGAAAAGAGATATTGTAATACGACGTAACAACATTATTTAGTAGACAGAAAGTTTTGTTTTGTTTTGTTTTTTACTTTAGAGGCTAAATTTAATGCAGGCAAAGGTAATGCTACAGTTTGTTTTCTCATGAACCCAGGGTACAGCAGCATACTTAAATCAGTTATTTTACCTCACAATAATTCTTCAAGTGACGCTTCCTACCTGACAACTCCAGCCTAAGCACTGTAAAAGGGCCACTAAAATTCATAAATAATTTCCATGCTTAAATATGCAAATGGAAATAGTGCTTTCCGTAAATTATAATCTGCTTTTTTGAGAATCTCATAAATTCGGATGGAATGGAAATATTTTCTCCAGAAATCAGTACAGTAAAAACTACAACTCATGCTTACAAGATAGTTAAAAAGTTAAAAATAGCATTGCAAGCAGTAACTTAAATCTTAACATAAAATACCAATGCAGGAACAGAGACAGAAGAATCAGTGTTCATTCTGAAACATTAATTACGATCTTGTATTAATTTAAGCTAAATTTATGGAAATTCAGGGTAAGCGATAGAAGGCTAACTTTTATTTTTATTTTTATTTTTATTTTTTTTAAGATCAAGAGAAAAACTGAACTTCCCTGTGATTAAAAGAGAAAAAAATCTTGATCTGTTTTTTTTTTCACTGTTTTCATGGAAAGGGATTAATTTCAGCTGTATGTTCTGCAATTTCCAGTATTTTTATCCCATGTTTATTCAATACTGGTGCACGTATTAATGACTCAATTTTTTTCACATACTAAAATGAAATCATAATATGGTGTATGTCCCAAAGACATATATTCATACTTGACATAAAGCACATGTTAAGATCTGATTTGTTCAAGTTAAGCATACGCTTAAGTTGCTCTCAGCAGCGATGGGTTCTCTGAGCTGCAACTTAGACCTGTGTGTTCTTTGTTAAGTTACGGTCTTGTCAAACTGAATGCTGTCTGCTGTTCTAGTGGTGCTCTATATGTGGATATAATGCTGCCTGTAATCTTAAATCCCTTTTAGTTACTGCCCCTTCACTTGTTTTCTTGTTTCCTGGCATGGTGGAAGTCTAAGTGTAAATGAAGTCCAGGCATGCTTAAGTGTTCATCGTAACAATTCATCTTAGCTTTCATTATTGTTATGTTTATGCAGTTTTATTAGACTCACGGGATCAAAATGTATTCCCTTAGCTTTACAAAAAAATAAATAGCCTTTGTACGTCCTTCACTTTTAAAGTAAACATAGCAAGTTTTTAAAGTGTTTTTTCAACAACTAAAACAGTCTTATATTCTACATATAAATCATAATTTCATTATCAACAGAGTGGGGTCCAAAGCAATATATATGTATGGTTAAATGATGAGAATGGCATTTGTGTGTAAAATGTATTCCCTTGCCCAAGCAAACACTTCATAACAACATGAGTGAGAAGGTGTATTTAAAAAACGAAGTCTTAAAGCTTGTTACTTATAAATTATATGGAATGCAGTTTTTGTAAAATATGAAGCTTACTGGATATGATCCAGAGCAGCTGAACTATGTTAAAAGGCATAGTAAACGGTCATAGCTTTGCATGCAGTTATTTAATTGGCAAATAGATTTTTCTATCACTGTCACTGGCAATAGCAGCCATTTGATACAAGGGCTTGGATTAAATGTTTCATCAGTAGTGCCTATTTAAGGATCTTTATGGAACAACAAGTTAGTCCCCTGGGCAAGCCCATGTCAACTGCAATAAAGAGATCCACACAAGTGAACGACATGTATTTTTGCAGGATTTACAGGGAGGCTAAGATTCTCTTTTCTATCTGGATGCTTTCTAAGGCTGCTTCCCATTTTACTTAAGAACTGTGTCTGCTGGTGGCAAATAATGAATACTGAGCATTCCATATCCAAAGGATTTTTATAATTTTCTTGTGCAAATGGATTTATGAGCAGTTATCATCTTTCTGGAAATAGGTGAGTCTCTGATAAAAACAGATGTTGCAGGATTTAGGTAAGTTTAATTTTCCAGTAAATATACTGCATCTAGACTAAACCCACTGATAATCCAAGAGGCTGTCCTGTTTTCCTTTTTTTCCTCCCTCATTCAGAAAAGAGATCCAAAAAGCCCTCAACGTCACCTCCCTCCCGCTTTTAATGCAGGGAAAATGTAATGTCTATGAATTTCAAAATCACTTTACTTTATTTAGTTCATAGTCCTGCTCCCAGGGTGCTCATAAGATCTGTGCATGTAGTTAATCCTTGCTGCAATGTTTTATAATTGGTGTGTATAATATATACATTTGTCATTTTATAGCATGTTGGTTGGATTTAGAAGCATTTTTAAAGTTAATTTTGAATCTGTATGTTTGTCATGGAACCTGAATCTGCTCTTCTTGTCAGTTAGATTAATTTTTCCCTGGTTGATTTTAATTTCAGGCTTTTCTTTAATATTTGTCTTCCAGAAATTCTTTAAAAACAAGCAAAAATATATAACATAGCTGAAATTGATTACACCTAGTATTTGTTTTCATGTCTGTAAGCATACTAGGTGTAAATTTAAGTCTCAGCTGTTCATTGGCATCTTTTTGATCTGAACTGATGATACTGTGTCTAACCTCCTTAGCTAGGTTATGGCTTTCCGAGGTTGAAAAGTGGAGAGCAAATGCCTCTGAGGTTGAATTAAATGAGCCGTTTGCAACAGATGCAAGCTGTGGCGAATAAGCATCTCTCAGGCTCACTTGAAACGGTTCAAACTTTTGTTCACTCGCTGTTCTCCAGTGAGAAGCAAAACATAAACACTGCCATTATTTAAAGAATTGTTTCCAGGATTCTGGTGAGAATAAGACTCGCCCAAATACACGCACTTGGCAATTTGTGTTCTAAAGAAGTTATATTTTATATACATATATATTTATAATGTGTATATATATATATAATGTATTTGTGTTTATATATTTATATAATTTTTGTATTTTGATGTGCATATATATAGCAATTAGTGTTTTTTGTTTGTTTTTTTTGTTTTTAGTTACACTCTCCACCAAGCCTTTTTATTGTATTTTTGTCATACATAGGGAAAACAAAACCCACAGCTGAGTAACTCCTAAAGCTAGAGTTACAAAGTCAGATTCCTATCTGTACAAGGGCCCTTTTACTGGAAGTGCAAAAATGCATCTAACCAGTCATGTTTTATTTTACATCCACCAGAAGCTCTCTAGAGTCATGTCAGTGTAAAATGGTATAAGCTTAAATGTGTGCTTAGAGATGTTCCTGTATAAATTTCTCTACGCAACGTGGCAAAGGGAGGCAAGCATCACTCAGCCAGCCTTCCTCCCTCCCCTTAGCTCTTCTTGGTCCCCATTATTTCCTGCATCATCCTGAAGAACTGACAGGCAGCGTTAACTCAGATCATGTTTGCTGGCTATATCGTCATGCATTTAGGTGATTAATGTAGAGCTGTTCTGGCTTTCATAACTTACTTCACATGTGGTTCTCTTTGTGCTGTGCATTTCTGTAAATAACAGGTATTTTCATGATCGAAACATGGTCTGTGAAATGCATCTTTCTGTCCCACTTAAGTCTGTCTTGTTTGTGGTCTCTCTAAAGAGGGAGTTAGGTTCTACGTAGGGACTACAAAAATGAAATCCTTTCTTGTCTTCAGTATTACTATTATGTCTGTAGTTATGGAAGATGGACAACTGTTGGTGCAGTAGTTAAAAAGAATCAATCTGATCATTTCTGGTTTGAGGCCAAAGTGCAAACAAATGCACCCAGTAAAACTCGGGAAAAAGCTGTTGCTCTGTCCTTGAAATCAAGCGCTGAAGACTCTGTCCTCCCGAAGACCTGGATGGAATCATCTAACTAATCAGCGATTGAATAGAGAGCAGGTAGAGGTTGCTTAGTTTATTGATAAATCATCAAATAACTGTATCGAAAAAAGATGCTTGTGGCTAACCTGTGTGCATCTGTGTACTTCAAACCTTGAATCTTTTGCCCTTAGGTTTTGTGGTGATCGTTTCAAGTTGGAAAAGATTTTTGTGGCAGCAACCATGTTTGTAGAGCCAAGTCATTTTAGGCTTTGACTGTCCCTCAAGATGTTGCTTGTGGTCAGGGAAGAAATAATACCAAGTTGTCGTCATAATGACTAAGTAAATCTGTCCTGTTCATTGTTCCTTACCAAGCGTGCACATCCGTCGTCACTTTCTGTGCTCTCACTGTAGGTTGCTTGTGCCTTCCTCCGTGACTGGAGGAGGCATGAGATGCGTAGCAATTTAGATGATAGCTCAGCGTTGTAACCTGGAGTGTGATGACTGCTAATGTGTTTGTTGGGTAGGTTTTTCTGCTTGTACAGATTAATGACCCGATTCAGAAACCACTCTACATGCTGGACTCCTGCTGATTTCTGTTTGTGCAGAGCTGCTAGGGAAGCTAACTTTGAGCATACATCCTGGCATAATTTATAGAGGGTCCGGTCCTGGTGCCCTGCCAGAGTTCAAATAATAATAAACTGGCATTTGCACAAAATCCCTCTGTTTCTCTCATCTTGAAGCCAAAAATCTTCCTGGCTGCCAGAGGAGTTTGGCCCTGAGCATTCTGGTCATGGAGGGAGGTCACTGCGGACTCATTCTGCTCACAGTGCTTCTTCACGCTGCTGCAGAGCAGGTAGTTGGGAGGCAAGAGTTAAGCTTTAGTTTCTCTCTTAAGTTGTCATGTTACGAAATAGAGAGTACCTGCAGTATTTTGAAGAAAATTTTAGCATTTGCTTTGTAACTTTATTGCACCTTTAATTTGAATAGCAGTTCACATCAGTTGTATGGCTTGCTTGCTTCAAATTTTAATAAAATGGAGTACATTCCCTGCTAGATACAGAATGGTGTGAATTTGCTGTACTTACCAAGGCACAGTGGAAGTGAAGAACGAACACTAGAAGTGCTCCTTGCTGTAGTGGTGGCAATACTGATCACTGTGGATTTGCTTGATATTCAGCAACTGAGGGGCCTGTTCCCCACGTTGAGGCCTCAATTTTCCATGCAGCTGGCTGTTGGCAAGCTGCCTTGTACATACCCTTGGCTTTTGGGTGTGTGGGGGGCAGTCGTGTGCTGGGTCAGTTCTGCTTGAGGAAATGATGGTCTTTCCTGTAGGTGAACCAAAAGGAGCTGTGCGTGTTGTCTCTTCATTGGTATCTGTAGGGCTTCACCGCTTAACCCCATCCTCAGCTGTGTGTGTATGGGGGGGGTCTCTGAGTTGCTTACTGCTCAGTGACTTAACATTACTTTTACTGTTAGAAAACCTGGATTTCTGTCTCCTAGAAGTAATAATAATCCTGAAAATCCTTAGAAACCTAGTTTTCTAAGAATTTAAAGGTCCTAGTTCTAACCAGGTTGAACTGTAATATACTTCAACTTAAATCTTTCCTGGCTTTTAGCCAGTACACTCTTGAGGAAAAATTCTTCCTCACAGAAGGTGGTTGTTTGAAGTGCCTTGGAGATTTGTAATGTTAGAAGTAGCCAAGGTGAGGATGGATTAGTAGGCAGAGTGCAGGTGCGTGTTAAATGCAATTTATCACATGGATACCACCCCAAGGTATGTGGGTGGATGGATGGGTTGAGAGATGCCTACCTAAAGCTTTAACTTACTCAGTCAACACTTAATTCAGTGGATTTTCACAGTTTTCACTGCTTCTAACAGCATTAGTGGGGTCATAGTTTCACACAGATTAGCTATTCTTGAACAGTTTTTCCATTGTGTTAGATGCAGGCAAGTTTCTCTACAGAATCACTCAAGCATGAATGCCTTTTCTTTCCTTCTAGTTTTTTGCAACCAGCATACCTATTGTGACCACTGAGAGGTTATCACTGTCTCATTGTGAAATCATTGTGATTTCTCATATGGAATTTCAGAAAAATGTGTATACATCTTTGCGTTTCATGCATGCATTTTTAGAGAAGAATTATATCGTAAAAGTCTTAGTATGTTTCCGTCATGCCAGCAGCACTGGACAATTAGATCCTGATTTTACATGTTTATTAGTGTAACTGTTGAGACTTCAGTGGGTTTATTTGTGATGAAATCCTTAAGGCAGAGACTTGCATTTGGCTTTGTACTGTTTCCCCAAAAAGATCTCTTTGCATTATCGTCAGAGACTTCAGAGGCAGTATCTTTTCAGATGTGAGAAGTAACAGCAATAAACTGCATTAGCAAATCCTCCTACAAGCTTCTTCCATTTCTTTAAGCTTTGTGCTTAGTAGTTGCTGGTAAATAATCTCATCAGAATAACTGGTAAAGATCAGTGATTTTAAAGATTTCTTCAGGCTGAAACTGCACAGATCTGCTGTTAGCTATGTTATAGATACTATTTGACTGTAGAATGAGAATAAACGAGGTGCATTAATATGAATTGAAAATACTGAGAAAGTGTAGAGAAAAGTTACTGTGATTTTGAAACGATGCTTTGTCTTTTTGGTCATTGATGGGTGAGACTGGATTCGTTTAATGCCAATAGCAAAGCTTCATTGTGTTTAGCTGGCCTGAGATTTTACTGTAATGGGTGTGATTAGAGAGATCTGACATTTTCACTTTGATACCTGAAACCAAAAAAAAAAAAATCATGTGGTTTCTTTTTCAGTTGCTGTGTAGAATCTGCCTCTGTTCTTTTCCAAAGTTCATTTCATCCCTCACAGCTGAGCTGGAAAATACCAAATCTGATACGCTCGCATTCCATGTGGAAAAGAAAGCTTGGATCTGGAGTAGTTTCTGCCTCTGAATAAATAGAGCCTACTTTTCAGACAAACCCGTGCTGATTAATAATGCACTTCTATATTGTGCCAAAGTAAATTTTACATAAGGCCTATAAGAAAACACATGAATCTTGGTGATCTAAAGAGAATTTTAATTTTGGTTAGTGTGAACTTCCAATTTAGGGAGTCAGGGCTATACTAAAACAAAGAATCTGCAGCTGCAGCTGTGTATGGGAACTGCTGCATTTTGCACAACTTCTCTTTGGTTAGTTTTTGCTCTTCCAAGAAAAAAAAAAAGAAGTCTGAAGCTTCCATTCTTTTTTCTTTACTTCCTGAGCAATACACCATTAGTGTAAAAAGGAAAGAGCAAAGAAGCGTAACAGCCTTTAAGCCGTTAATACATGTTGTTCATGATACATAGTTAAAGTGCCTTTCTCCTGGTATCGATGCTCTTCTTAAGCCAGATGCGAAGGCTGTGCAAGCAAATGGGCACAAGTTAGGGCTTGAGCATTATGGGGATACTAAATTGTAATGGTCTCTGCTGGGAATTTACACTTCTGCTGAAGTTCTGGACTTTGAGCACAATGTTATCGTTGGCTTCATGGAGTCCAGATTTTGTTTCTTTGGATGTAGGCATGCATGCACTGCGAGACTGCCATGGAAAGAAATGTGAGTTCAGATGAGTAAGATAATGTGGTGACAACATTGTGGTAGTAGTAAGAAAAATGAGTACTTTGAAACAGATGTAAACAGTTCAAAATGAATACATTTGCACTTCATGATTTTTCATGGTTGGCCTGAATCTAAGAATGCTAATGCAGTGTAAGGCGGTCATTTCTTTTGTCGCTGGCAGGGCTGTCCTTAGTGGAAGCGAGGGATCCTTTTGCAACTCTTCATGTATCAGTTTGTCAGGCTTGACCATGTTTTGTATTTAGTCAGGAATTATTACAGTGTAACAAAAGGTGAAATTTTTGTTAAGATATGTAATCAGTTCATGTGTTGGCTGGTGGCTCAAGCTATGCAGAGGCACAGTTAAGACATCACTTTCCTCTTAGCTGTTCGCATTAGTTTTACATCCAGCTGCTTTGCTTCAGCTAGTGCCCAGTTCTGCTGCGCTTGATCCAGTAAATCATGGTTAATAAACAGCAATTTGTTAATGTGATGACATACAGAAGTATAACAGTATATATAGGGCTATGGTTTTTACATGGTAATGAGCTCTCCACTCGGTTCCTTATTGTATAATTCTTCCCTATTGCCTTTCTTTCTTTCTTTGATGGAAGTGCTCAGTTCACAGCTTCTACCATGTGGAAGGGCCCCATGGAGACCGTGTGCTGCATGCACCTCCCTATTTTTTTTTTTTTTTTAGCTAATAAGATCCTAGATGTTTATAGAGGCTTCTCTGAGATGTAAAAGATGCCACTGAAATGAGTACTTTGCTAGATTAACTAGTGTAAAAAAAATAGTGACAGGTGATTTTTACTTTGTGGAAGAAGGGGAAGGGATGAAGGACGTACTTGTGGTATTGTGAGGTTTAGCAGCATATATTCAAAGAAATATTTTTTTTTTGCCTGCTGAGGATGCCATCTGTCCTATTTACATTCTGCTTCTTCCTGCCTAGAATTGCTTTCTTTTGTTGAAGAAGGCTGCTATACCTGCATTATTGACTGGTGAGGGATCCAAGTGCTAAGTTTGCAGTTTTCGTGAGAGCTTTTTAGTTCTGATTATATCCAGTTCAATCTGTTCTGTAACTTGGTCTACTTTCCTATTTACTGTTGTATGCCTTTATTTATAAATATCTTTTTTGTACTCTTTTTGTATGCCTGGCTCATAAAATCACAGCCAGAAGTACAAGCTTTATGACTATAAAACAAGTCATGCCTACCTTGTAGACTGTGTCATCTGCTGTGATGTTGTATTCTATGTGTTATCAATTTTACTGTAAGAAGAAAATTAGAGCATGCATTTTCCACATGAAGAAATCAAATGTAATCTAAATGCAAACCACAGGTTTCATTGCACAGTAATATTTGATAGCAGTGCTATTACTAATCCCAGCATGACAAGAAACACAGCATAGTTATGAAGTTCACAGCACTCATTTTTTAATGGTCTTCTTTTGGTTAGGAAAGCCCCAAAGCCAGGAAAGATTGTTCACCAGTTCTAGTCTCAGACTTGCAGAAATATTAATGGACTACTGTATATTTTACGATCATTTCAGGTATGACAGGAATGAGTATCCCTTATAATTTCCATGAAAACATTATTGAGTAGTAAAATTAAAATGAGATAAATACAGTAAATATTGTATTATAAGTACTTTTGCTTCTAATAGGATATTCCAGTGGGAGTTTTACCTTTTTTTGTGCTTAGGGTTTTAACAGCCATAATCAAAGAAATAAAAGGCGAACTATTACATTACAGGAGACTGCGTTCACCTTCTAGGTGGGAAGCACACTGCCACTTGTTCTGTAGATTATACAAAACAATTAACGTGACAATGAATGAGCTTCTTTCAGTGCCCTTACTAAATGCGTTACAGTCTTGAAACAATGAATGTTTTTAGTCCCCTTCAGGAAAAGTGCCAGAGCTGACTTGGTTATACAGTGATAACCTAGAAGTATTAGGCAAGTACGCTATTTGGGAGTATTAGGTACTGATGCAGACCAGCTCAGAATATATTATGCTTTCTCGAGATGTGTGAATTTTTCCATGACAACTACTACACACTGAATAACTGTGGTGCAGTCCATAAAGGCTGAGTTAGACTCAGCTGTGATTAGATCAGTTGCAATTAAAAGGGTATTTAGTATGTTTTCTTACGTTTTCTGTTTCATGCTCAGAAGAACATTTGCTCTGTTTAGTTTTTCTCATAATGTGTATTCTCCTCATCAAGTTTGTATATACGTTACATAGTTACTGTCTGAGGATCTCAATGCACAGAGCGGTAAGCCTGATAGCAATCATTTCAGCTGGAGTTCAGAATTTCTTCACCCACAGCATGTCCTTTAGGGCAGGGCACTGTTGTCTAAGGAGAGAGAGGACTGGGTTGTAAAAACAGATGCAAGTAAGACATGCAGCTGTAACTGCAGGGGGAATTTGGAGGCTGTTACCACCAGAAGAGAAATTAGTCTAAAGCCCTGGGGATGATACCCATTTTTAGATGATAAATAGTATTGAGTATTAATCCTCACAAGTTGTTAGGAGCTCATACTATGCTGAAGTTGGGATCACTGTCCTGCCTGATACCTCTTTGGATCAGTACTTATTTAGAGTGAAAGGTGCGACCTGCTGCATCATTGATACCACTGTTTCCATTAGGTAAAATTCCTTACAGACCTGTCTTTTTGAAGGAAGGGTCTGAAACAACTGTATCGGACGCATCAGACCAGGAGAATGGCGGCACTGCTGCGCGAGCAGGCTCTGCTCAGGGGCATCAGGTCTTAGAGCTGTTCCTTAGGTATGCACTGGGTAACCAAAAGCAGGAGAGGAAAAGGGAATAGAGTTTAATGGGAGAAGTGAGGAGCTTGCCATCATATGAAGTCTTTGAATTTACGTATGTAGAGAATTGAATTAACCCAGTTCTGGGGAAAAATACATGCCTATGTCTATGGTACGCCAGACTATATGATCGTAGTGGCTTCCTGCTGTACTATATATAGGAAATGTTAGCTATCCCATGTTTAGTGCCCTTCTATCTAGTTAGGATTTTCTTTACTTTTCATTAATCTGTTACTGTCTGGGCATCCAGTCATGTTCTTGTTAAAGGGATATTAGCAAGATACCTGGAAGGAATTGGCTTGCTTAAATGATATACACTGTAACTTGAGATAAAATAAATCAAATTCAGAAGTAATATCACTGGTACTTACGTACATGCTACTTTGTGTTTGATCATATCTGTTTGGTTCAGTGTTATTTACTACTGGTGATAATGTTTTGTCTGCTTTATCTCCTTTGCTCTGGCAGTAGTTTTCCCTCTGTCTATATTCAGTTGTCTCAATTAATAATGCTTTTAGTTCATTGATTTTATTTTCCAGCTGGCTGAACTTGAGCTGGCCAACTTTGTGCAGTTTTCCTAAATCTTACTTGCAGGTACTCATCCCTTTCTTTCTTCTGAGAGGCAGCTAAGAAATTTTAATTACCTCTGATAACTGCGTCCCGTTAGAGGACAGAGAGATTTTTGAGAGTTAAGTTCTATCTATTCCATTAAAACTCTTTGTATTTCCTAAGAAGACCTTCTTTTTAAGTAGGCTGTGGTTGTGTCTTGCTCTTTCATTTTGTTGTTGTTGTTGTTTTGTTAGCTTGTAGTATTGGTTTTCCATATTAAACCAGAGAAAAAGAAGACTTCATGTGCATGCACACGCGTGTCCTGTGTGATGGGCGTAAGCTACATCAGGGGATTTAAGGTCCTCCCTATTTGGCATCGTTTTGTTCCTGGAAACTTAGAATTTCTGAAATATTATATAAGAAGCTGCTGAAAATGTCGTTGTAGGCTTCATCAGGTAGAACACCTCCTCCAGTGATCCTCTGAGTTACTCGTCACTCATGGCATCCTCTTTAACCTACTAGTTCCCCTAAATGTCCTTCCAGTTTGAAAAGTCAGCTGGCCATGCAGCTTGATTTGCACATTTCTGTACTCATTTTTAGTGATACATCCTAAAATAAATTCCTCTCGTGTAGTCCTTCTGGTGGTAGGTGATTGTGAGAGCAGGTCCGTAGTTCCCAAGTAAGCAAGGTAGCATGTACACGTTTACCAGTAATGCTGATTTTGAATATGATTTGTTTTGTCCAGAGTTACAGTGAATGTCACATAATTTTCTCAAAGCATACTTTCAGAGCCATCATCTCCTTTACAGACCACAGGGAAAACAACCCGTGCTTTGACTCTTCTCCAGCTCTGTCTCCTTCAAAGACAATTTTGCCTACTCTGGGCTTTTGTCATCTTTTTTTCCTTTTTTTTTTTTTCCTTTTACAATTCTTTGTATTCTGGGTCTCCTGGGTTAAGGAGAGAAGAGTGAATGAATGGGGCAGTAGGTAATGTAATAATACCAATTTTTATTTCATTTCATGATTAACATTTTGAAGATAAGTTCAGCAGGCAGCGATTATAATCAACTGAGGATGTCCAGAATACAAGAGAAAGCAATGCTTGATTATAGCAGTTTACAGTTTTACAGTTAAAGATAGGAAAAAACACAAATAGTCCCTTTGGGAAATGAAATATAATGGAAGTGTGGTTATTAAAAACTAGATATAATGTACACTAGTTATTACCTATTACTGTAAATCACCATGAGATGCAGGAAACATATCAGATAGATAAAACAGCCCTCTTGGAATACGTTGCCTTATTTTTCAGTGGATTTTTTTTTTCTTCTTTGGCATTGAATTGATCTGGGGTGTGGAATTCATTTAGGAGCATGTACATTGCCCTTTTCTGAATGGCTATTGAAATGAAGTTGTTATCTGTACTAAACTGTAAGTCATGTTTCCCAATACCCCCAGGAAAACTGCTTAAAGGGGCAATTGCATAGACCAAATACTAATAGATATTAGTTAATGATGTTGCCAGCCTTCAGTTTTTCACTTATCTTCAAATGGAAGTGCATGTTGATCTCCATTTCACAAATGGAAAAACTGAGTCATGTGGAGTTCAAATGACTTTCCTGGAGTCGCTAGCAAATCACTGTCAGATCTGAAGATAGAATCCAGCAGCCCTCTCCCCTGTGCCCTGTGTGGTTATGTACACCTCTGCAGTGTCTAACTAAGTCATTTTGGTTTATTAATACTTTTATGCTCATTTTATAAAGAGGTGAGCAACTTTACAACTTTCTGGGTCACAAAAGTTTCTATGTTACCTGCTGGTGCCCTGTCCATCATTGAAAAACTTGATTGCATTACTACCACCCTGATCAGTCAGGGGTCTTGAAGTTCTGATATTATTTCTGTTGTCACGGGTGGAAGTGGATAAGAACCAGGACTGGTACATACTAGACGTAGGTGGTAGCGTCACATCTGTACCAGCATCTTCTGTTTTCCTAAGGATTCCCTGAAAGAATTCTTACAAGCTACTACATGACATTTATGCTATGGATTGGAGAGAGCAAGCAGGACATCCAGCTTCAGTCAGCGACTATACATAAATCTGTTGTGATTCCAAGCATGCTGTGACGCTAACAGAGTGAGCTATTGCGTTAAGAGGTTTTTTTGATCTGCTGAACAAATACAGATTAATTAGATTAATTAAACAGAAAATCATTAGAAATGAAGAAAGAAAGGTCAAGAAGAAAATTTTGGCAGTCCTAGCAACAACACTTTTGCAGTATCATTAGCTGGAGAAGGAAGACTTGGGGAGCAAAGATGCACCAAATAGGAAAAACAGAAGTGCAGCTGTGGTGGGTTAGCCTGATCTAACAGCCAAACGCCCACCCAGCTGCTTGCTCACTCCCCTCTCCTGTGAGAGAGGGAGAAAATAGAAGGAAGGTGAGAAGACTCATGGGTTGAAATAGTAATAGTTTAATAGGGAAAGCGAAAGCTGTCCATGCAAGCCAAGGAAAAAGAATTCATTTGCAACTTCCCATGAGTGGGCAGGTACCCAGCTGCTTCCTGGAAGGCAAGGCCTTGGCATGCACGGCTGTTGCTGGGGAAGACATGCCATAACCACAAGTGTCCCACACATTGCTTTTAGTACAGCAACTGAAAGTGGGTCTACAGCTCTGGAGGAGTTGAAAAAGTATTTTACTCTCTGAGGAGCTAGCAGCAGCAGGGTAACAGTAGCCATTTATGACACTGAAATGACAGAGAGAGCGTTGGGTAAGTTGGACATTAACAAATTGCCAGCAACGACTGGAATACACTCTATGAGTCTCTGGGAGTTGAATAAGAAAATGGCAACATTAGAGTCTCTCTGAAATGTCATACGCTGTAATGGTGAAAGAACCATGGATGGTTGGAGTGAGATGAGGATTACAGAGTACTGGGTTTTATGTTGAATGAGGAAGTACTCACTTTAAAGAAGAAAAGCAAAGGTGAAATTGGTAGACGCATTTTTAATTAGTTTATGTGCCAGTGGGGTATTTGTTTGTTTTTAATAAATATCTTATTCATGACATGGGTATAGATAGGCCAGTGTTTGGGCAGCTAGCAAGAAAAGGCGGTGGAAAAGCCCTATTACTTATTTCCAAGCACTTACTTAATTAAAATACAAAACGGGCAATATGGTCTCTGGATTTATTTTTCCCATGTAGTTGTCTATAAGCAATAAACTGAAATTGCAGAGCAGAGAAGTACACTTGTGCCTTCTTATCTCGACCTTTGAGCTTCTTTCTTTTTTCTGAGATGGAAATAATTCAGGCCCAATTTATGATGTTGTGAACCTTGTGTCCGCCTAACCCCAGTTGGGAACACCTCCCTCAGGCAGTCTTTACATCTTACTGGGAATGATAAGCCTTAAAGTTCATTAGCTTGCCAGTGTTTCTGTTCAGATCCCACTGAGGTGAGATGCAGGCTTAGGTTCCACTTGTGTGGTATAGTCACCTTCGTCCTCGCTAACACCTAAAAAAATTAGAGTTGTTTGCTGATCATTCTGAAATGCGGTGGTGTTCTTAAATAGAGAAACCATAGTTTGTAGCCCTCCTCCTTCTTAGTCAAACAGTTTTTACTGCTGTATAACCCTTTGAGCTATTGTGTTCTCATTGTGCTTGGTGTCTCTTAATTCTTGCCTGTGCCTTGCTGCTTGGCGAGGCTTACTTCCAACCTCCAGTTGCCGGCAGTATGTGTGCCTCTATTAGACGGCATTTTAGGAGGGTAAGAAAGGAGCTGCCTGAAGAAGTGTATAGTCAGTAGCTGGGATTTCTTCTCTCCCCTGAATCCTGGAAGCTATTACGTGCAAATGGAACATAGCCATCCGGTGAGAACTGGTCTGTAGGTGTGGAAAATTTATGGTTGTGAATTGTGTATATATTTTTTATTTCAGTTTTTCTTAGGATTCTTTTCTTGAACTCTCATAATGGAAGCTGTGGTTGTAGGGATTACTTCACTTGGTGTTTACAGCCTTGGCTCATACCAGCTGCTTGGTACCAGAACTGAGATTACAGCAGGAGTGTATGGGTCTGCACTGGCTGTCCCTCCCCAGCCCCCGCTCTTGCCTCTAGCTCCGCAGCATGGCGTTCCAGACACGCTCACCTTTTAAAAGTAATAAAAACAATGATAGTTGCTGTATTATGGCTCTAAATGTTACTTGTGTAATTAATGGGTTCAAATAAAATTTTGATGGTTGGTAGGTTTAGAATAAATATTAAATCAACAGTTAAATTTTAAAATAAATATTTTTTTTTAACCCATAACCATGTTTGTCATAGTGAAATGTAAAGTATTTCCATCCTGTAAACAAATCATAAAACATTTAGACTTTCTTCAAATTGTTGTGAGCTGTATTTATAATAGAAAGACACTGGGCTTCTTCTAAAGTCTGACTGAAGGCTGTTCCTGGCTCTAAACTGCTAAAGTGGATTTGTATAAAATCCAGTTCTCATGTGTACAATTAATTAAAATACAATGCAACTGTGACTAGTCTGTAAAGGAACACTTGAGACACTTGTGAGCAAATAGCTGTGATTTAAGCTGAAGCTAAAATGATGGATTCTTCGTATCTGAGGAAGTAAACTCTCTCTTGCAAAACAGCATGTCTTTTGAGGATGTGTATAAGTTCATTCAAATATATCTTGGAAGATTGGGTGATATTTCTCAGCTGTGAACTACAGTGTATTTATTGCAGCCAGGTGGTATGGGTTAGCACTGCATTCTCACGCAGGTGAGGTGGGACTGCTGACTTGCTTGACTCTCCTGCCAGATTGGTGGAGCCTGGGGCACCCTCTGTAGGCAAGTGGTGAGCCTTCTGCCGAGGAAGATGTTCCACCATGAAGGTGGGTTCCACTGGTGGTATTTCCATGTATCCAAAGGGGCTTGATGCAGGCACCAGTGAAATGATTTGGAGCCAGATGAGATCATTACACATCTGCTGACCCTTATCCAGGACAGGTTTTTGGCCATGCCTGTCATGGGACTTAGGGCTTCAGGTGGGTTTTCAGAGGACTGCCCCTGGTCTCTGCTGCGGGCAGAGGCTGGGGAAGCGCAGGGGCTCTCCCGAACTGCTCTCTGGGCTGCTGAGCCCTGCCGGCAGGTGCAGTTTGTCACCATTTGCTGTCAGTGTACGCCAGCAGCAAATTACTGTGCGGTTCCTACCATACGTCAAGGCGGTGGCAATGACAGATTTGCTTCTCAGCGGAGTTTCTCTAGGCCGGTTTGGTGCTTTAGGGAAGGGAGGACGTGGAGAGAGGTGAAATATATCCTGGGAGCCCTTCATCAGTCGGGAGCCGACCGCCTGAAGGCTGCGGCTGGACTGGGAGGGAGCCAGCACTGTTCCCAGGAGCAGCCCTGGGTCGGGGTGCGAGCCCTCGCCGCCCTGCAGGCCTTGCTGCGCGACGGCCGGGAGACCAGGCGCTGATGTGGGTGCTCTCCATTAACGCTAGCTGCCGTTCCGAGTGTGGATCCTGCTGTGGCTTACGCCCCTCGCTCAGCCGCGGCCCACGTTTTCAGGATTTCTGTGAGGCTTCCCTACTCTATATTAACCTAATTCTGCCAACCAAAGTCTGGGAGCTGCCTAAATTACAAGCAAAAGGGTGTGCTGAAGTAGTGCCTTTTACTGGGTCGTGGCTATGTTCGGTTGTCGGTCACTGCAATGTTTCTGTGACTGCCTGTTTGTTTTAATATCCTTGTGCTAATCGTAAAAAAGTTACTATTGAGGAGATCACGTTAAACAATCGCAGAAGGGTGAGTATCTTTAAAAGATGTGCGTTGGAAGTAAATATATGACTTTCAGAAGTTATTCTTCCTGAACTGTTTCCATGAACAGAGGAGCAGATGTCACTGTCTCTCTGTAACATTTAAAGTGTATTTTTGATATTGGTTTCCATTAATGAGCTTTTGTATTCTCTCTGCTAATTTAATGCATGTATTTCTTTGTCCTTTCAATCCTAAAATGAAGCTTGTAGTGGGGAATATGCTGGTTTTACTGTTAGCTACTGAAAAGATACTGTTCAGAAAACTTGCAGGGTTTGTTGGTTGCTGTTGGTTTTGTTTTTTGTTTTCTCTTTTTAATTCTTTTTTTTTTTTGACCTGGTACTCCTCTGTGCTGTATTTTGCTTCTTTATAAGAAAACTTATGTGAAAAGTTATTTTACTGTTCATTGGAAGACCTTATGTCTGCTCATATTGTAAGCTTTGACTTTCAGCACAGTCAGGTGGTTAATGTTTAATGAAGAGGCCCTTTGTTTAAAATGCTAATTACCCTTTGAAATGAAATAGGCTTTAATAAAAACAAAAATCTTCCCAGAGTTTCGTATGAGCTTACAACTTGCCCAAACCATATTTGACTTTGTCCCATTTGACTTTCTTTGTCACCTCCTTCCATCTCCTTGTGCTCTGATCCTCAGAACGATCCAGCCTGTGCAACACCACAATGCTCAGCAGAAACCAAGGAACAAAAAAAACCATTCCCCTTTTTCCTCAGATCAATACAGAAAATCTGAGGTGTGCACTGAAACTGAGAGACAGTTTTCTACATACTGATGTGCCTTTTTGTGTGTGTGTGTGTGTGTGTGTGTGTGTGTGAAGAAAGGAGGTCTATAAGAGCACTTAACAATGTGCTTACTCTTCCGTCAGAAACTGCCTGACTGCATCTTGTTTTATTTGGCTATCGTCGAATGGCAATTTCATTTATGTTTTGGATGTTTGGCAGATATTTTATCTTTGTCAAACTTCACTTTTAATATTTGTTTAGATTATTTGTCACAACACTTCTCATTTTTTTTCCAGACTCTTAAGATTTCAGTTGGCTTGATGTTACTCAGAAGTGGATGGTGTTTCTGGCATTTTTGAACTTGCTTCTTATAGGTTGTCCCTTTTTGAGTCACCCCAATGCAGTGTGTTGATCTATACTTTTTTTTTCACACTTTTCCTTTGCTGACAGAATGCAATACTGCTGTTTTGAGACTTTGACTCTATCGATGGTGTCATAAGCATCTCCTAAGTCTTGTGAATAACAAAAGAAAAAGATTATAGTGACGTGTAAAAACCTGAATGCATCCATTTTGCTCCTTCTTGCCTAGTACATAAGACAAAATCATGCTGCCGGCTTTCAAAAGGGTTTTGAGATCAGGAACATCTTTCCTCACCATTCTGTCTGAAGGTGATAGTATTTGCTTTTAGTATCCATGAGGAAATCCTGCAGGTGTTCAGCAATGGTTATCTGAGCCATCAGTCCCTGAAAGCACCGGGAGTCCTGGGCTGACCGTTCCTCACACAGTGTTTTGTCAGATGCTGTCAGCTTTGTGGTATCTCTTTGATATTTGTGCGGGGCAGATTGCACGCGCATACCAGCTGGTCCTTTGATACAGACCTGATCTACTTCTTGTCTGCCTGTGCAATGTAATCTTTGCGTTGAATTTATTTGGAAGTAATTGCAGTAGGAGAAGAAGGGAATATACCACTGAGGCTTCCAGGTTCTTCATCAGTTATTTCTGTTCGTGTAATTTGTCTTTCAGCCCAAATCTCAAGCAATGACCAGATTCTTACAGTTTCTGCTATGCCTTTTGATGCTCTATAAATGGAACTGAATGGGAGAATGTGGTTTTAAATGAGATTGGGGAAACTTTAGGTATGATATTCACACTGTCCTGTTCAAAAATAAAAATATTTTCCCATGTAGCCATTCCTCAGATGTTCTGTCACAACTGGTTTCAAGGGGATGATTTGCTCACGCTAGTCTTATTTGCAGTAACAATGTTTGGAGGATTGCCACCATCCAAATATATGTATTGATACACTTTTCAAAAAAAGAAAATTGAAATTTGGAGGTTATATTTCTGAGTTGCAGATGTTTTGCTTTGGCAAAAGGCAGCTTACCAAAAGTAATGTAATTTGCTAAAATAATTTAGCTTAATCGTTGTCCATGCGCTATTCATTTCCATGCTTGAGCTGACTTGCAAATCAAGACATATGGACATAAAATGCGTGAATAAATTAACAAAAATTGCAGACGTCAGCCTCCTCCAAAATCATGGAGGCAGCCCACAGGCTTTAGGCAGCGTGGATGAATCACAAGTGGACCTAAAGCCAACCAGCGGTCAGACAATGGGGTAGGCTGCCTAAGAGAGTCACGTCCCTGCTGGCCTGGAGCTGCCCCATTAGCGGCTTCCTGCAGACCAGCTGAGAGGATGGCAAGCAGACTGGTAATGGCTTGGTGTTTACAGAGCACAAGTGTTTACGTGCAGATACAGTTTTTGGGCAGCTTAGGTCTATGCTATTCCTCTTCGGCCTTCATTTGTAAACTGGCATGGTTTGTGTCTGGGGAGCTAATGGAATTCTCTTTGTAGTGTTTATCTGTCAGATGCTATTATTAATTGATGCAATTGTTTCTCTGCTAATATTTACCTAGGGTTTTAGCATGGAAGTTACTATACAGATAATGCTAGTGCAATCTTAGAAGAAAGTCAATGCCTTAATTAGAGAAATGACTTGCTACTCTTGACTTGTTACTCAAGAATTGATTTTTTTTTTTCTTCCCTGCCACAAAAAGTGTTTGCCCTGAAATCTACGGATGTTGTTAACTAGATGGGTAACATTTGAAGAAGTGTATACAAGCAATTAAGTTGGACAAGTAAATTTGACAAAGAAGCTAACCTTTGTCCTGAAAGAAACCTGACACATTTGGGGGAGAGGGAGGAAGAGGGAATTTGGAGACACTTCTGCCTTCTCAAAGCCTCTCTCATGCATCTAAAGAGTCACTGCAGTATACTGCGTTGAGGAAAAACTGAGAACGAGAGACTTTTAAAGAAAGTGAGTTATATACATTTAACTTCGCTTTTACTGTGCTACACTAGATCCTATAGCTACAAAGCATCATCCAGGGGAAATGGGAATTATTTAAAAATATCGTAGAATGTTATCTTAAGCAGTGCATTGGTGATGTTGAAACTTGGTGCCTCTAAATTCTGCTAGGGCTAACAATGTTAAGGATCAAAAACATATGGAATGTAGATGCAGAAGATATCCACAATTCTTGAGTATTATTTAGCATTATTTGTTTTATTCACTCTAACAAAAAGACGAAGAGAAAAATCTCTTGTTACAGGGCATAAGCCATCCAGTAGATGATGGGAGTTGGAAAGAAGTTTTATGGGAGAGTTTTTCTGTAATTGCTCTCCTAGAGAATTCTTCATCCTTTCCCTGAAGCATTTGATGCTGGCTGTTGTCAAATGAGAGGTTACTGAGCTAAATGGACTATTAATCTGACCTAGTACAGCAATTCCTGTGTTCCTATGTTTACAAGCGGGCTTTGTCTGCTGAGGGTTGTCTCTCTGGAATAAACTGTCCATTGGAGGCTAAGGAAAGGAAATTGTCCAGAAGCTTTTACACTGTTGCTATGTAATTTTGTATGTTGTTTTGAAAAAGGGTATCCTTGATTTTTTTTTTCCTCTTTTATGTGTATGCATGTTTTAAATTATAAAATTTAGTTTCCTGTTTAAGGGTTTTGCTATTCAGTAATATTCAGGACCATTGAGTAACATAATTATTTAGAATTACGTGCTTTTAAGAATTGAGGGACGAAGTAATCTTGGTAGGATGGTGTATGACTGAATGATGAAGAGTTCTGTTCAGAAGGGTGTTAACTGGGTGCCTTCATCACCACTTGCTAGACCTTCTAACAATTCTCTTTTGTCTTTAAAAGCAGAGAGAATTTCTTAAAGGAAATTGTTACTGTTTTTTGGTATTCGCTATGTTCCAGTGAAGCCAACTTTCTACCTTCACACACATTTTTAATAGAGCATTTTCTGTTTTGCTTGACCCGAAGAGGTTCAGCAAGTAGCCTGCCTTTGCAGTGAGGTATGTCAAGGCGAGTTGTAATGTCAAGGAATTGTGTGTGTGGAGTTGCTGTGTAAATCTTAAATTGGATCTCCTTATTTTTCTAAGGCTTAGCAGCGGATGAGACAGTCAAGCTATGCTAAAAAGATTGGAATTAAATGTCAGACAATATTGCTTCATGTAGATAACTTTCAGTCCTCTTTACTGCTTTAAGAGGTACCTTAGAGACATAGGATACAAGGGTGCTTTGTTTCGCCCAGAAAAATGTGAACTTCATGTAGGGAGAATGTGTTTCATTTCCTTACCATGTGTCAACAACTGAATCCTAAACCCGTGTTTATCAGATGCAGAACTGTTTTTGGAAGATTATCACTAAATCAAATGCTAGACTGGAATTTAAGCTCTCACCACAGCATTTCTCAGATTTTCTTATTATTCTACTTTTAGGCCATTTGGTCTTTGATGCTTAGATCTGACATTCAGAGGCTCTATTTTTGACTTCCTCTTTGTACAGGAAAATAAATACTCCTCCATTGCAAAACCCGTATACTTTGATAATAAAGACAATACACCTGATTCTTTTCTTTAAGGCCCGTCATTACTGTGCAAACACATGCAGAAAAAGAAATTGTCTTAGCTCACACATGGTAGCGTAGCCGTATTACTGTAGCTATAAAATGTGTTAAAAGGAGGAGATCCTATGGTTTTCTTTGACACGTAGCCTCCAATTATTATTTTAGGAGCATCTCTCTTCTTTTGGTTATTGTATGTTAAAAGCTAAAGCACGTGTCTTTGGCAAAAACAGGGTTAGAGTGGTTACATCACTATGAGACCTAGCAAATGTCATAAATGTGGCAATTCGTACGAAGGAATGATTCAGAGGGTGCTTTTTCTCAAACTTCCTCAATATCCTTTCTATCTCTCGGTATATTAGAGCTCTACATCATTTTTCTTGGAACATTCATTTCATGTGTCATTCAGTCAGGTATGTAGCTTGTAATACATCCTTGAATTTCTTAGTATTCCACACAATTTAGTTGCTTTTCATTTTAAGTAATTATTTTAACTAGACTGGGTGTCTTTTCAGACTGTTGTCACTGTGAATCTCTGATAGCACACGTGAGCTTTGTATTCATGAAAGGTGAGTCTTCACATCTGTCATCAAATTAAGCAACAGGGACTGTATCCAGGACTTTGTTTTTCCTTGCACTTCTGCTCTCTTCCCCTCTCCCTCAAACTTAGCTACATAGCGCAGAGCAACCCCTGTTCTTCCCACTTCAGAATCCCCACAGTCATGGACTCCAAGTTTAGAAACAGAAGACTTCATCTTTGGATCCATATGGGCAAAATAACTTCAAGAACCACAGGTTGTATAAAGGAAGTGGTAGCCCTTACAGAACTCACTTATCTTGAGAGATTATTTGCATTAGTTGGCATCTTTATTGCATTCCATTGCTTATGCATCATTTTGAGGACGCTTAAATTGCTTTTGTTCTGCTTACTTCTGATTTACTTTAGCATATGGTGTGCTGCGAGACCACATATAATGGACAACTGTCTGAGATGCAGTTGGCAGAGATAACGCTAGCTGGGAAGAAGATGCAGTCAGGGTAATATTGGACATAATGATGGATGTGCTTGAACCAACGTATACTTTTCAGCCATCATCTCTGACTGGACTATAGTGCTTAGTGGTTTGTTGGGCTGATTATAATCACAGAAGTCACAAGTGGATTTTGAATGTCGTTGTCTTACTTGCTAAGATTCTCTTTTGTGTGTGTGTGTGTGTGTATTTAGGGAGTAATTTATTTGCTCACCCAGTGTATGTAGCTATTGAAGAAACCTCAGGCGCTGTTAGGAAAGCGCTCCCCGTTGTGACATGACTGCTTTGACATTCCTGGTTCAAAGATACGCTCTACTTGGCCACTGGTATTTGCATGGTTAAATCAGATTGTCTTATCAGCCTTGGGCACCTGCTAGACTTCCCAGCATCTAGCTCCTCAGATTCTTCTGTGTCCTTTGCAGTCAGCTGGGCTGCTAGATCCTGACTTGCGAAGCGCTGCTGTCCTGAAAGTCTTACTGGGAGAGCCTTGATAAGGTCATTCTGGCAGGAAGCTGCTGCACTGGGGGAGGGTGATGACCAGACAGGTCGCAAAGGTGGTATGGAAAGCATACCTGCCCTGGTGTCTGGGTCTGGGCAGCGAGAGCAGCCTGGGGTCTGCAGGAGGGGTAAAAGTCAGCGTTACACAATAAAAGCAGACTTGGACAGCACGGCGTGGTAAGCATAAAGGAGGGATGGGCAGCTGCAGCAGAGATGTTATCAGTACCAGCAGATGGGTTTTGCAGTAGCCTATACTCAGCAACACGGTGGGCTTTGCTTTACTCCTGGCATCTGGGAGGAGAGTGATACTGGGAGCTTTGAGAGCATTTCTTCTCTTCCTGGTTTACGTTTACTGGTGCATACGGGTTGGAGGTTGCAGACGTGGGAAACCTGTTCCCAAGCCTGAAGATCCTTGCTGTGGCTCAGCTTGTGGTGGTTCAGAACTGGTGGGAGGCTCAGTGGAGGAAGTACTGCCTCACTGCACCATGTCATCCCTCAGGAGGAGTCTTTTTTGAGACTGAATTTGCCTGTCTCCTAGTCCAGTTTGGGAATGTGGCCTGTTACCTGTTAGCCAAGTGTAGCAGCTCCTATGGGATTTCAGATGCTGTTGAGAGCTTTACAATTAATCCATTCAAGGGTTGCACTTGACAGTATACCTTGCTTTGAACAAGGAGCTGGACACAAGGGCTGTGTGTATGGAGAGTGAAGTGGCTCAGTGACTTACTCTGTCAGGAGGTGACGCTGCCCAGTCCAAATGATAGTTGAAGCAGTAATACACATTGAGTTTAATTCTGGCAGCAATTCAAGGTGTGCAGATCCACACCATTTTATTACCAGTGAATTTATGGAGCAAATCCTGCAATGTAGAATGCAAAGGACTGAATGGTTTTAACTTTTAGACTTGCTTGGTGCTTTCAGCAGAAGCTGGATCTCCATGGGGAGTATCTCACTGACTAGCAGTATATAACTGCTCTTGCTAACTGTTTCCCAGTTCTCAGGTTGCCACTGCTTACCTTCACACAACTGTTTTTGTTCATACCAGCTGGTGCCAACAACGAGTGCTCTCTGCCAACTTCCACAGGTGCCAGAGGGAGGATGCTCTCTACCTTTTTTTGAGGAAGATCACCTGGTTTTCCAACCTGTACATGACAGGAGTGGGGAAACAGCCCAGCCATTTTCCCATTTTACTCAGCTGAAGCACAGATGCTTTATTATTCCCAGGAGTACCCCTAGAGCTGTGGTCCATCTTAGCAGCAAATCACTGTCATTCCTTGACAATAGTAGTTAACGTTTTTGTGCAGTGCCTGGCACGGTGGGGCCTCTCGGGCTGTGGCTGGGCCCCACGGTGACACTGCAGTAAGAGTCCTTGGTGTTCATACACCAAGGCACTGCTGAATGGACTCACAGGAGGAATAGTTCCTGTTTCATGTTCAGCTATGCTGGGAAATATATTTTCTTCTGCCTAAAGCTGCTGATGAGGAGCAGCAGCTCTGCTCAGGGAGAGAGCAAGGGCCAGAATTTACACTGTCTTTAACTTCAGGTGAGAAACCTGGCTAAATGCTGGCCCCTGAGGGAAGCGAGTTAGGAGCAGGGAATAGCAGTTTCAGGTCCACTTCTGTTTTTTAAACCTAAAAGCCAAGTTATGTTTTGGTTAAATGCAGTGAAATTTGGGCCGAAGCCTAGGTTCAGCTATGATATCTCATGGCATAATTATGAAGTTGCTCACTGTTACTTTCTCGAATGCTTTCAAAATTAATAATTTTAATGCATTACTTAGCCAGTGAAGCTGAAAAATCAGTGATCCAGATGTATTCAGAGGGTAAGTGCTGCCTGTTGAGGGTTTGATCTGAGTTGGTTAGACTGGTTATGGTTAGGTAGTTTTAAAATGACAGTAGGTTTGGGCAGATCTGAATTCCGCATGGTGGCATATTGCCTGTCTCCTTCCCTAAGAGTCTGCGTGCAACTTCTTCCTCCACAGTAAATGCGAAGTAATTCAAGCTAGTTTACTTGTCAGTGGAAATGGAAAAGCTGTCTTGCATTTACCAGTGGAAAGATGCTTTCAGAAGGGGGCTTGTTGGGAGCGATTACTGTGTATTAATTCACACGCTTGCTTATCTGCAAGAATACCTTTGTATCTGAAGTCCTGCTTTGCAGACTGGCAGAGACACGTATGACACAAGTCTGCTTGAGTTTTCTTGGTGCTTAGGCTCCTGTTAGGTTCCTTTTGAAAGTGAAATGTAAGGTCGTAGTTTACTTCGGTCTTTCTGATAATGTTATCCATCTGTCCAGCACCTCTCTCAAAATAGTTCTGGGACATAGGTCTTCTGAATGTGTTAGGGTGTGGAAAAGATGTGCTGGATTTGTGGCTACTGTGATTGATTATTGCACCTCTGTCCGTATGACCTGACTGATAAGGTTTTGCAACATTTTCAAACGATTTAGATTACTACTCCAAAGGTGCTTACATGTGCAGTGTTATCTCAGCGTATTATTAGCATTTTGCAGTTGCCTTATTGGCTCCCCGTTAAGCAAAATATTGACAATAAAAATGCTATTTTTGCCCTGCAATCCACTCTACGGCTTTGTCCCCTCCTAGTTAATGGCTGTGCTTGTTCCTAATTTTGCTACCCTATTGTTCCTGTGACAGGGAACTACAGAGAACAGAGGTTTTAAAATAAATGTTCATAATCTCCACCAGCCCTCTGGCATATTCTGCTGACCCTGGGGGAGTCTTAGTGGGAATATATTGGAATTTGCAATATGTAGTAAGTGAAGGTTCAGGAGCCTGAAGTAGACAGCAGAAATGTCATCTTCTGGGCAAAGTAGGACCGAAGGCTGTAATAACTCAGAGGAATTACAGAACCTTTCAGCAGGCATATATTGTTAGACTTGCCATATATAACAAAAGATGATGAATTATGTGTGTGAGGTTATTTTGTGTTAGCACAGTGTCCACACATCTGTGATACTAAGATGATAGATGCACTTCTAGTCCAACAGACAAAGTTCACAACCAATCCTTAAACCAATAATCCTGTTTTTGCTTTGTTCCATTCGGATTAACCTCCTCACTTGACAAAGGGGTGCAGCAAGGATCTGGACTCCTCTAGGTCTGAGAAAGTAAAAATTCCAACTTTATAGTGCAAAAAAAAATCAGGCTGCCAACAGACTGAACCTTCCTCCTGAACATAGCCTCTTGCCTCATAACTGTCTGGAGGATTGAGAAGCTTGGATCATTATTTCACAGTTCAGGCAAATCCCTAATACAGTCTTCCTTCAGGTTTCTCAGAGTGAATCCACATGCTTTTCCTAACAAGGAGTTAAATTGCTCAAAGTAGCAAAATTTTTCTTTGTAGTATGCATAAAGTGGACTTCTGCAGGATCCTTCTCTATGTGGCATATAAAGTGAAGTGTGCTAAATTGAAACAGAGCCCTCCACTGCAGTGCATATTTTCCAAATTAAAGTGTTCTATTCCCTTCTTTATCTCAGTGACTATGCTGAAGTCTTTGTTTCTTTGCACAGTGTGTGAGGATCACCTACTGCACTAACCCTTCTTCTGTGCCTCACCAGGCAGTATGCCTGTGCCTTAGTGAGGGCCACATGGTCGAAGAGTGCTGTATTTACTAATTGTCCAGGTATTGAACAAAACATAACTGGAAGCTGAAGCTCTAGGGCTTCTTCCTTAAGTCAGCTACGAAAGCTAGTCTAATGCCACAAATTTCAGTTGTGGCAAGACATCCAGACTGGCTAAATTTGACCACTGGGTTTCATCCTTTGCGCCGCTAAAGATACCTTGTATGGGTCCATGCAGAAAACAACTACTCAGCTAGTCTCAGGAAGGGAGGTGGTGTGCTGTTTTGCTTTATTGTGATGGTGCTGCTAAGACCAAGACTTCTCAGGACTTGAGAAGATGCCTGTAAGGGTTAACAGACAGAATAGACTCTTGCTTCTGTGCTGGGACAGACTTCTCTAGCAATGACTTATCCAACAAAGGCTAACAGCAGATGTCAGAAATATAAATTCCTCTCATCCTTACCAATATTAGCACAGAGTGACTTTATGTCACCTACGCTGATGTCTGGTTAAAGCATAGCATAATACCATCAACAATAATGTTTTTAGCACCTGCCTCTCGCAGAGCAGCACTGCTTACTGCCACTAGTATGTCACCGGTGGTCTTGCCTGCCTTTGCGCCCTTCTGTAATGAAGTATCTCACAGTCCTGCTTCAGTGGTTCACCTGCAGTGCTCATCATGACCACAGAGCATTGGCCTTCCAAAGAGATGTACTTCTCTGTCAAGAAGCTGCCCTCCAAAGTTGCTTTCCTCTTCAGCTTCTAAGCAGATGAAGTACTCTATTCCTTTAATGATTCCCAGGCCACCATCATTTACTAGAGATCTTCATTCTGTCACCAAAACAATAACATCACTTGACCCCTCTTACTGATCTCAGAGGCCTCTTAGAGATTGTAAACAGTCAGTATAAGGCCTTTTTAGCAGTTGCAATGATGGTAAGTGCTGTTTTTGCCATTGGTCGTCATGACACGTTTCTCATCAGCTAGCAGGTTAAGGATGGGCATTCCGAAAGGATGGGTATTCCGAAAGCATGACTGGGAGTCTTCAGATGCATGTCCCGCATCCTCCTAGCTATAATGCTATTTGGGAGGACATTAACATACTTGTAAACATCTGTGTCCCATAATATTGGATGACGTTACTGAACATAGTCAGCAGAATGGATTTTTCCTTGCTTACTCCATCTGTGTTCCCCTTGTCTCCCATCTCTGTCCAAGAGCCCTTCTTACAAAACCTTGCTTTGACTGGGAATCAATGTGTTGCTATCTTGAGGTGCCTTGTAGCCAGAATTACTAGTTATGGGGAGGACCTTCAATGGAAGATCTTTTTGTTGGACAGGAAATGTCCTCTTCTGAACTTAGAGATCATTGATGCTAACCTTTCTTTTATAGATAGAATATGCTGTCAGTTTAAGGTACTACGTGTTGACATATAGATTCCCCCATATCTTAGCCGTCTGTTGGCACTGGTTGCAGCTCACCTTTCTCTGACTTGTCTGACTGATAAAAAGGGAAGTCCAAGGATGTAGGTACCATTAATGATAATTGTCTTTTTCATTGATTGCCACTTCACATAGAAGCAGGTGGAATCAAAACAACCTGGCTGGATAGATGGGACAGTAAAGGACAATTTTGGTCAAAAGGTCCAGTCTGTTTTTTCAGAACTGTGGGGAGAAACTGCAGAAACAAAGGAAACCTGCTGAAAAAACGCGTTCAAAGAGCAAGGCTAAAGCAGTAGGCACAGCACCTTGGTCGGGAAATGCTTCACATGGGATTTCCTAGTTACACATGGCTTGAATGACCAGCCTACTCTGTGCTGCTTAAATTGTGGTCTATCTGAATACGTGTCTGAAAGAAGTGATGTACTTTTGCCTTCAGATTTAGGCATGAACAGAAACAGGGAAACAGGTTTGGTCTGGGGGAATAAAAAAAAGGTTCGGTCTGGAAAGTCACCAGTCTCCTAAACCACTGTAGCCCATGGGTAGCCTCTTTACTTAGGATATTCTCAATATGAAATTACTGTTTTACATTCTTAAAAACCATAATAAGGGCTAGAAGAGATGACAGTGCAGAAACAGAAGTTTTGATTGCACTGAATGAGCAATTTTAAGTGGTAAGAAATAACTTTTAACGTCAAGGAGGGAAATCAATATAAAAGTTCACTTTAACTCAGGGAGCAGGAAGCTCAGTTACCCACCTTCTTCTCTTGACAGTCCGTTGGGATTTTTGAATGTGGCAGAATCAGTAAGGAAAGCACTTAGTTACGAAGCAAAGTATCCTATATGCCAGCACAAAATGTATTCAAAGCTCCTTGAATTCTCTTTGGAAAACTGCAAGAGAGTCCCTTATAGAGGTGATTGAAAGTCACTGCACAGGAAATCAACTTCTCATCCTGTACATAAACATGAGCCAATTCTACTATATCTGACTCTCAGGGCAGTACACACAGTAAATTGTTAACCCTAGCACCTGACCTAACCATTTATCTTTACTTCTCAGTATAGTTTTGGCAACTGCTGAGTAATGAAAGAAACACGGAATGCAGATAGCTCTGGAGGAAAAAACAAACAAACAAAAAACCTGTTACAAACAGCCCTTTAAAACAGCAAACAACAGGAGAAAACGGGAGAGAAATTGCATGATGCAGTGGGAGGATCTTAAATATGGTTAGTATAGAATAGAATTAACATCTCTGTAGAATAACAGACATGAGAAGCATGGATTTTCAGTCCTTCACATCCCTTCATTATGCTAGCATTATGCTAGCACAAATAAATTAATAATTCCTCTGGGCCTTTGTGAGAAAATAACCATAGCGCCTTCCAGATTTCAAAATGTAAGCTGTGTGTGTTTTTAATGCTGTTACGTTATACATGAAGGTTGGCTGAAATAGGTTATTTTGCTTATAGAGTATTGTTCCCATATGAGGATTCAGGCTATGTACTCACAGCTGCTGCTCTTGAGCATGGACTCTCAGTTCCACTAAAATCAATAGCTGGCACAGCAGGGTACTGTTGTATGGTGTGTAAATAAATGGGTGTCATTGTGTCTCTTACTTTCCCCCCTCCCCTTCCCTTTCAGATTTAGATTCCGTTTTTTTCAGGGTTATATCAGTGTGTGTTTGCAGTGAAGGCAATACGAAGCATAGCTGCTTAGGGAAAAAGATTTTTTTTTTTTCCTTTTTTATACTTCCCTGTAGGATTTTCAAATAAATAACAATTGCATTAATTATATTATTTATCTCCTAACAATCTCAGTCAGGAAAAAACAAATAAAGCAGAAACCCATTTTGCAAGTGTCAGTTTTATGACAAGAAGGAATTCACAGTTGCCCAGTAGACAGCTATCTTACATTCCAAGATGTAGGAGAAGTGTCGTAATAATAGTGTCTTCATTTTGTTACAATTTATCTTCCCTCCCCCCATGGGTCTTGCACCTATAGTTGAAAATATCTGACAACTGAGGATTTAGGAGCTACAGCTCTGCTGTTCAGTAAGCTGACTTTGAAGTTCTGTTTCATGCATTTTCTTTTTTATTCATGCATCTGGTCATATAGAGTGGTTTACTTTTTTTGGCTGCAGCCTTGGCAGATACAAAATGCAGATGTTGTTCTTCTGACTTAAGCTGCTATTTTAAACTTTTTGGCCATCAATTGAAAATTTTAGGGCTCAGTTGTTTATTTGCTTATCATCAAAGTGGTTTTTGTCATATAATTCATATGCAAGTATTAGCTTTCTATGTTTACTTTCAGAGTTTGAGATTAACAGTATGGTCTTTTTTTTTAAACTGGCGTGCTCTTTTGAACATACAGTAGAATGTTATGCTTCAGAGAGCTTTTATTTGCCAAAAACAAAACAAAAACCAAAAACCCCCTTCACATTGTGCTGTAGTACTTTCCCTTTAAGAAAACCATATCTCTCTCCAGATGCCTGCATCTCTTTGATACAGAAGGGTACACTAAGTTCCATCTATAAACAGAATCCACTAATTAAGAGTAATTGCTTAGGAGATTGGTACAGACTATTCAGAATCAGATGCATGTTCCTCTCAGATATCCATTAGCCCCTAATAAGATAATGCAGATGTGCCAGTCTGTTTCCTGTTTCCTTCTATTGTACCTTTATTGCCATATATGGACCAATGGGATGGGCTGAACAATAAGTGGATGTCCTTTTGCTCCCTGAACAGTTCTCAAAGGAATGTTTGTTATTAGATTGCTTTTTCTGTTTAGTTTCACATCACTATGCTAATAAAGGAAACATAACACTCCAAAGGCTTTTTTACTTCTGCCACTGTAACTAGTTTATTGTTTAATTAAATCTCTTTGTATAGTCAAGAAAACGAAATGCAACGTCTCACAGTTGACGGCGACCTGTGGAAAACGGTATGCTCCTTTTCGAAGTAAAGTTTCCGCATGTTTTTTAATAGTTTAAAGGCAGCACGGTTATCGTGTTACTGTATCTGACTGATTTACACTTGACTCTTGCTCTGTCTGCTAAATTATTCACTACTCAATGCAATACCATCAGCTAGCGTAATAGAAAGCATATGCATAATCAGGGATTTCAAGATAAAGTACAAACTATGCATTAAATACAGTAAGGGTTCTTGGAACTATTAGACCTTAACTTGTTTTGAAAACACCGTTAGAATATGTCTCAAAGCTGCGTAATAAGTAAGGACTCAGTCAACTCTGTCCCTTGGGAAAAGATACAGTATATTGTTGAGGGTTTTTCAGGCAAAATTTCTCTGGAATTGTTTTTGTTCCAGGGAGAGGAGCAGCTCGCCTCTCGTGCATACTGGCCAGGCTGCCCTCGCAGTCCAGAGGTTCCTGTTTTAGGATTTTGCCGAAGATTTAAGAGAGGGGGAGGATTTTGGCATTGGCAAGAAAATGGGAAGTGAACTTAGAAGAGACTTCCTCTGTGACCCTGGAAACTTCAGGGACATCTACGCCACAGACCGCCATGCTTAGAGCGGCAAATTACCCAACGCTAGGCTCCATGCTGTAGCAGGCTGGGCTGCCTGCAGCATGCAGACTCCGTGCATGGCATATGCGAGTGTCCATGACATGTCCCTGGTGTGTTTGTGGTTTCATCCCACAGTTGTAAAGGAAGAGCAGCACTGGCTCCCTGTTTTAGAAGGGTGTCAGGATGGTGATTTAGCTTAAGGATTGCTGGGTGCTGAGAAGCTACAGTCATGCATATTTCAAAATGACGGCAGATTTTCAAACACTGCTGCAGGTAGGGCAGAACTCTCCACTGACCATTTTCAGAATGGACAGGAGGGCAGAAAAAAGGCAAAAACCCTGCTTTAGTTGTAATACACATTAACTCCCTGCTGTGGGAAAGATGAATGTGGAAGATGGCTGGTGTTGGGAGATGGAAGGACAGATCATAGCCTTCCCAGTGGCACATGACTATCAAGCAAGCCTCGTCTTAGCTTCTTGTCTACCCAGCTGTTGATATGCATCAGTCAACTGTAACAGGAAATGGATTTTATGAATTAAAATAAAATCTTTTGCAAGTGCAAAACTTGGAACAAGGAAGTATGTTACAGTAACAATACCAAATATTGTTACTAAATATAAGGTAAATGGCAATATAATGAATGAGAATTGATTCGATTAATACATTCTAGGAGAACTGACAGATGTAGAAAGCAAAACTCTTTTCTGTAGTAAAGCCTGTGCAAAATGCATGGGAAATTAAGAGGAAAACAGTAAGAAAAGTTGGGCCGCTGTTTATGTTGGAAAATTTGGAGCTTATGTATGAAAATTTGTGGTTTTAAACTGCTCAGCTGCACGAACTCTGAGAAGAAATGTGGAAGAGACAGGTACACCTGCTGCATTAACTGTAGCTGATAAATCTGTCTGTTCTGCACTGGGGCTACTGTAGCCTCGATCCCCTGTGGCCATCTGCTTTATCACTGAAGTCAAGTCAATAAAAGGCCTGTAAAAACCAAAAAGGAGGCATATGTTCTGTCAAAGAGGAGTCATTGGCGGCTGTTCAATGTGGTATAGTGCACAATGTGATCATCTTTTGGTTAGCCTTCAAAGAAACTTTTCTGTATGATCCTTTTCCATGTACTGTTTATGCTAAGGGCCTGACTGTCTAACCCTTGTACTCACGAGCAGTCACTTAGGACAAGGCTAGTGGAAGAGGATTTTTTCATGTACTGTAGATCCTCTGAAGTGCCTTGGTGACAACCATTTTCTAAAAATTTTGCCAGGAATGTATAGGGCAGAAATCCATGCCGTTGCTTTGTGTGAACGGGTGTTCAGCCACCACCACGGTGACCCTGCTGTCAGTTTGTCTTGTTCCTTATTTTCTTCAGGGATTGCTCCTCGACTGGCTCCTACCGTCTTGCTTAGGGCAAGTTTGTTTGCTCCCTCCTCAAGGGAATCGAAGTGTAGGCCAGAGGAGAGCACGTCCATGTGGCGTGGGAAGAATAGGGTTGCTTCTGGGCAAGTGTCACGCAGTCCAGAAAGGACATGTCCCTTCAGCTGTGGGGCGTTCACTGTAGCGAGGGACAGCAAGGGAAGGTCTTCTTAAAGCTGGCACTGATATAGCATCTTACGGTGTCCCGAGCTGTGGCACAGATTTAGCTGAGGAAAAGAGATGGTTTCACCCTGAAGCTGTCTGCAGTCTGGATGGCTGGCTGGTGTCAAATGCTAGGATCTTCATCAGTGAACCAAGAGGTGTGAGCGTGTGAATCCAGTGACAAACAAATTCCTGCTTTAAGTTCTTCAGAGTTCACTTCAGTGTCATGGAACTGGCGTGAATGGGTACGGCTGCTTTCTGGGTTTCCTGTGTTGTAGCAGTTTTTACTTTCTGGTGTCCTCTGCTGTGCAGCGGTGGAGGTGATCAGTCTGTTAGCAGAGCCAGTGACTTGAGATCCCCTGGTAAGCAGAGAAGAACGCTTGTTTCTTTGGGTGAGTTGTATTACTATAGTGAACGTAGGCTTCTGTCTATGGTTTCCACTTTGGACATCGTACAGATGTTCAGCCACACGAACATTTATAACATCCTGCTGCTTTTGAGGAACACTGTTCAGAGTCGAACGATACACACTGTTTCAAGTATTGTACCTTTTACACTGTTTTCTTTCTCTGCCTTTAATTTGAGAGAAGAGCAAAGGAACAAATTCTGAGGGTTTATGTCCTGCACACCTAACCGCAGGATGTTTCCTGCCATGAAGGGTAAAATGAGGGTGATTTCTGAGTAAGGTGAGAGAAACTTGCTTTCTGGTAACATGTGACTTCAGTATATATTTACACCTCACATGAAATTACAAGTATGCAGAGCTAATGGGATTATAATCTAGTTTGGCAGCATTATGTATTTCATATGGACTTGCATGTAGGAGCTATAATATTGCTACATTTTGTGATCACCAGGTACATCACAGAATATGTTCCTCCAGTTGTGAGGAAGTGACAAAATAGTTTACTGAATACCCTTTTTCCTCTCTGTCCTGGAGGAGCTGCTTCTTTTCTGAATACATATCACTTAAATATCCAAATGTATCTGATGTGGTTCTGGGAATTTGATAATTTATACTGAGCTCTGCATGCTTGTGGCTAATGGAGGCCTAATTGGAAGTACTAGATAGTTTTGTAAAATGAATTTTATTTCTGAAGGCCCACATAATTTAAAAATAGGTGACATTGACCTGTGATTAATTTAGTGCATAGATTTTGGGGCTGGTTTTGATCAACATCACTCCCCCCTCTCTGTTTTTTGGAAACATTTGGAAGTGTTGTATTTCTGCCAGCTCTTGTGGAATTGCCCTAGAAAACATTCGTTCTTTGCGTATTCCTTTGATACTTCACTTTCTCTGTCTCTTAAGTTTCATAAAGCTTTAGCTAGGTCAAAGAGAAAGTTACCTGTTGTGATCCACCCCATTTTGTGTTGTTAGCAAGTCGTCATATTTTGGCTGTTGAGGCTTCCTCAAAAGATCTGATTTCACCCACCTCTGGGCACATAGTCTCTGAGATCGGGGTGACAAACAGCTGCTCGCTCTTCCTCGAGGGCTGTGCGTTGACTTGGTGTACACCATTACAGTCTCATCTCTGCATATGTCTGTTTCCATTAACATTAAAGGTATTTTGTGCATAATTTACACAGTTATCAAATACTTACAACTACATTTCTGTTATCCCCAAGCAGGCTATACTCAGCACAAATTGCTGTCTAAAAACATGCACAGCTGGTAACCTTTCCTGGTATTCCTTGCAGAGTAGAAACACTCCACTGCTCTGTGACAGGCAAACATATGCATTCATGGTGGTTTTTTTTTGTTTTTTTTTTTTACTTGCTCATTTGAATTCTTACTGACAACTGGTAGGCTAAGTAGCAGCAGTGATAGTAAATATTGTGTTGTCACAGTTTCCCTCCTCTGGCATTGCTTTTGCTTTGTGACCTTGACAACGCGTTTCACCTCCGTGCCTTTACTTTCCCACCCCAAAATCATCTTGCCTTTTGTTTTAGGCTACAGTTTCTAAGAACCATGAATAAAAATGCCATGCAGGAGTTGGATTTTGGTACTGTTCACTCACTATAGCAGATGTAAGGGCATGACACGTTCTCTTGGAAAACAGCCTTTCGGCAGCTCTGGACTGCCTTGGTTTTAGGTAGTTGTTTGCTTTCTGGCTTCTGTTGTCTTCACCCAACAGCGTGTGCTGGGAGAACCTGGTGACTCCTGTGGCAGGACAACACTTGGGAGCCAAAAGCAACGCTCGCTGACTTTGGGCTGGAGCATTGCACAAATAAGTAAAGGAGCAGTGGTCACAATGTGGAGTGGTTGCAGCGTTTCCGGTGGCTCCCAGGCCACCAGCAGGACTTACCAGTGTAGTACAAGCAGATTGTGTCTGAAAAGACCAGCCATTCACTGTACATAAAACTAAACAGCTGTGGTGGGAGCAAGTTTCACCATTTGAAATAGCATAAGAAGTGACCTGTTCTCAATCCAGAGAGTGAGAAAATGATGACACCTCAGTAGGGTCTGGCCATTTGGATGAAACCCTGAGGAGGATGTGTACTTTGAATGACTTTGAAGCTGGTGCTCATGAGAGCAGGAGAGATCCACAGGAGCAGTATATTGCTATCAGGTCACTTGCTCACTCTGCTTATGAGATAATAATACATGATTTGGAGTCTTCTTCCAGAGCAGAATCTAGAAAAACAAAAATGAGGAAAGAAAACACAACAACCAGAATGTGCACCAGGAGATGTGTTTTGGCAGTTTTTGGCATGTTTACTTTGTGTGAGATGTAGTTAACCCACTTTCTAAAGTTGTGTTTTCCCCAGCACCCTAAGTTGCGAGAAAAGAGGAGTTTGAAACACAGGGTTATTAATTTTGCCTTGTAAATGTAACTTGTAGAAGAAAAGCACTGAAATAAATCAGTAAATGGGAGGATGGTGTAAATAGCTTCATGGTCCATCACTGATTAGGTGATACAGCTTATAAACAGTTGATTCAGTCTTTGGCAGAAGTAAAGAACAGAAACCTCCAACAGGTGGGATGGGGAAGTGAGGCAGCGAAGGGGCTATGAAAAGCATTAAGAAGGGAAAACAGGACATTGCTGGAAAATTGTTTTATTTATTTATTTGGTGATAGAGGTATTCTATTCCCTGCAAAAAAGAGCAAAAGACCACAGAGATCTCTTAAGTGATAGTAAGATAAACTAACTAACCTTTGCGAGAACAGTCATTGGTAAACCAATTAGTATTTTAACAACCTGATACCAAATCACCCTTGGAAACAGTTCCCCAATGCTAGAACTGAGACGTGACATTGAAGCAGAGAAGAGAGCTTCCTGAGTGTAATTCATTGTGTAATTTTTATGGGGAAACTGAAAGCTTTCATATACATGGGAAACTTTCTTAGAAGTTGGTTTTTCTCCTCCAGTATCAGTATTTCAGGTATTTATTGATGCATGAGCTTTAAAACTGGCAGTTTCCAAAAGAAGATTGCGTCTGACCAGAAATTACTTCTGATGTAAAACATTGGGCAAGGATGGGTGTTCTGCTATTAGCTTCAGTAAAATAAGAATTTTATCCCCAGGTTAACCATCAAGCTGATCTTGTAGGACACTAGTTAGTAGGTTACCACTTAACAATAAGNTATGGGTATAAAATATATATTATAATCAATATATTGTTTTCTTCCTACAGACTGTATCGATATGCATCTGCATCTGTAGAGAGCAGCTATCCTCCCAGAAAAACGTTTGTGTAAGCAACCGATCTGCGGCCTCAGACACCAAGTAAGAAGACTTTCTGTCCATATTCTGCAGAACAAGGATGCCCTGGAAAAGAGAGCAATAGGCAGCAGCAATGAAATATAGGACGGGCCTGATCTAGTGAATTACCTTTTCATCATCACGCAGTCCAGTTCAAGCCATATCTGCAGGCTTGACAGCCCTCTCTATTCACAAGTTCAAGTATCTGTTTGCTGGCCTGGAGTGATGCAACATAATATTTATACACTCTGAGGTATTAACATGACAACCAGCAGCCGCACATGTCCAGTACCGGCAGTGAATGGACATATGACTCACTATCCAGCAGCGCCATACCCGTTACTTTTTCCTCCAGTCATCGGTGGACTGTCGCTACCTTCCCTTCATGGACTCCAGAGTCACCCACCAACTAGCGGATGCAGCACCCCATCACCTGCAAGTAAGTGCTTGGTATTAGTAGCTTTTACTGACCTGTTTTCCTTTAACAAAGGCTGATCTTGTTCATTCTGAAATTATTTTAAGAGTAATTGCAGTTGCCCGTCTGTGATTTATTTTACTTGGGCAAAGAGCATGCATTTGTTTTGAAATACCATATTCACTTAATCTTGTTTTGTAAAAATAAACATGCAACTGTATGACATACCAAAGCTGTGGAAACCAAGGGTGATGAAACCTGCTATGGATTTTGCCATATCCTGCATTGCCATGTTATCTGCAGAAGCTCATGCTGTGTTTAAAGAAACTTTACAAAATTAGCCATTGTGTATTTATTAACAGCAATGATTCCTCAGTACAGAATTCCCTTAAGTTGCACTATAATTGCTACTGCTTTTGTTTTGCTTGGTTAGTAACTGCTTTCTTCCTGGCTAGCTTGTGAAGAGCTCAGTTCTGTGGCAGCTCAGTGGTCAGCTAGCAGCTACAAGCTGCCTAAGGCTGCAGAATTAGCACTTGAGTCTATGGTTGCATTTCATATGCAGCACTCTCCAATTTTCAGCACTACTGAGTATATTAGCTGGGCAAGTTTGTTTTCATCGCTTTGAGGAACACTTGTTTCTTGCTTAGACTTAGTTTTATATATATTTAAGTGGCTCCAAAGTTGTCCCAAGTATATAAACTCTTTAAGTAGCATCACATAGACAACATACACTGCTGGAGACACTTGCAGTGGATGATTGAATGTATTTATCACCCATGTGAGGAAAACTATAGTATATACAGCTTGGCAGGTCAGTTGTGAAGATGTTTGTCTAAATACATTACTGTGATTGTTCAATATGAAAAGGTCTTGACTGAACAGCAAAGTTGCAGAACTGTGCTTTCTACTAACAGTGAAGGAGTGAAGGAGACTTGTTATAGCAGTAGCCCTAATACATCTTTCAGTAGAAAGCATGCAAAGTTAGAACTCCAAATGTGAATGGGAAACCACAGTGAAGAAAAAGCTTTTGAAAAGTAAAGTTGCGTTTTTTGTGCTGCCTGATACTAATTCTGGCTTCGTGTCTTGCATATACATAGATGAAGACTGGGCAGTCTTGAAGGTGTTTTTTTTGTTTGTTTGTTATTTTTTTTCCAAGCTAACACAGGCAATTTTCATGCATTCACATGTGGGAATAGGTGTAATCCGATCAGGCCTTTATTTGCCCTGTTTTATTGTGCCAAGTATTTTTATTGGAGATGGAAGGCCAAAATGCCTTAAGCTAGAACGTCTACAAATAGCTTTGACTTTCCAATCCTTTCAGAAGTTATCTTTGTTACTTTTCAGAATACTATACTGAATTTATCCCCTGATGTTGCAAGAACACTTACCTTTTGCAGAAATAGTATTATGAGTTAATGGGAACTTTCTTGGAGTATACATTGGTAAATACCGAATGTATATGATCAAATGTGCAGGGTTTTTCTTTTCCACAAGTTGTTCGTGTGGAATTAAGACTGAGTGGCAGATGAGTTACTAATGACAAATAAAACAGTTAGTATTCAGACTTGGGGGGAAAAAAAGTAGTACTAAGTATGAATTTCTGTAGATATGCAAAATAAGAGACTAATTCTGAATTTTTGGGTCTGCATCTGTGTGTCCTGGTCCCAGCATCTTCAGAGCAGTATTTTTGTAGAGGAGCATTGCAGCACTGGCTTCCGTTGACTGAGCATGAAATTCTGGCAGCTGTTGCGCTTAACTCAAGGCAATAGTTTTTGAAAATACAAGCTAAAATTGCAAGATACTGAGGAGAGTGACTTGAATGACAATTTTGTCTCAGTCCAGTGCAGGATGACTCTTCTGGTCTCTGTTACTCTGTTTGCTTACCTTTGGTAGCGACAACCTCTTTTGTTTCTAAACCTATAGACTTCAGATTCTAAAGTTTAGGGTTAATATCACTAGAATTATAGAGACCAGTTCTTGGAAGCGAGCAGGTTGAGCTTTGGGCTGTGTTTTGGGTTTTTCTTTTTCATTGTGGGCATTTTGGGGATTTATTTTTTGTCATTTTACAATGAAGCCACCCAGTGAGTAGAGGTCAGTATGATTGATGGCTGCTATCAAAATTAGAATTTATGCTGGATAGGAGAAAAATATAGATCTCGCTTGCAAGACCCGAAGAAATGAAAAATTTGGCCAAACATATATAATATATATACTTTAAGCTGTTGCACTTTCTATCTTTCAGATTCTTTCCATTCATGCAATGTCTAACAGAAATGATTTTATGTAATAGGAATGCTATAAAAGTCTTTCTAATATTTTTTAAAACAATGCAGCTCAACAGCTTTTTTTCAAAGTTACAATTATTTAAGTCTTCATATTATTGTTCTGTTTCATTCTGTCTTTATTTTAGACTTTCCATTATGCCAGATAACTTAATGCAACATGGTACAAGGTTATGTTAATCTGTTGGGGTAGGTCTCTCCGGTCGTATTAAACAGACAACAGCATTTTAGATGTATTAATTTTGTGAACACAGAGAACTTACTGCAAGAGTTTGAGACGGAGTGATTTAGTTTCATTGATGTTAATAATGGTGTTGCCTCCATGACCTGTGACTTGGCTTCTGTTTTATACTGAGATACGTAGTGCAAAATACTTAATAATTAGAGGGTTGGTCACAGTGCTAAAGAGGTCAGAAGATGAAAAAATACCACTTTTATGCATACATGAACTATGCATTAGCACTGAATGGGTAGAAGAGACCACGGTCAAGAAGATCGTTACTTCTGCAAGTCCGATTGATTTACCTGGCACTGTACTTGTCCCGTATAGCGCAAAGCTGACGTTTTCACTGTTGAGATCAGATGGCATGCAGGCTTCTGCAGCTGCGTTATTAATGAGGAATCACTTTTATGTTTAAAAAAATAATAATAATTTGCGAAGATTGTTTTGGGAGATTATTGCTTAGCTCATTTAGAAATAGTATTTCCTGCTTCAGCGAGTGGATTGTGTTACTCTTGAACCTGAATCCTTCAAAAACCCCTGTAGGTATTTTCTGGGAAAATTCTCTCTGGAGCTGGGTCGAAGCGGAAGGCGAGGCCTTCGCGCACTTTTTGGGTGATGCCACAGCATACCCCAGACCAACAGAGTTCAGCTCGCTGCTGGACTGTGGGTGCTGCACACTTGACGAGTCCTGCAAAGCCACAGGCCTTACACGTCTGCAGTAGGAAGATCACAAAACATTAGTGAAATACCTGGGTGGGGACAGTAAGCAAATTTTGGTAAAGTTTGTAACACAACATCTTATTAAAGTAAAAGCTGCTTAAGTGAGGTTTGAGTGAGTGGAGTTCATGCTGACACACAGGCAATTCTCTCTGTCATTCCTGGAAGAAGTGGCCCATCCTGCCATCATGAGACCTAGCATTGGTAATGCTGTTGTCAGAGACCAGTAAGGAAACTGTTAAAATACGAAAATACCAGTTTAAGAAGAGTGACCTTCTTTATAAAACATCTGTTATGGCTGTAACTACCGCTTTTAATTTGTAGAAAAAGACTAACTATAAAAATTAGTTTAAAAAAAAAAAAAACCACAAACAACAACAAGCAAAAAACCTAAGCAAGTGAAGAATGACCTGAAATTTGAGAAGGAAGTTATGTAGAAGCCATGCAGATCATCATGATATATCTGCTCGTTTGAAAACCTGTGAGGAAAATGTTGTCTTTGTTAGGGCTGATGGAGCCACAAAGCACACAGAAGCATTGTAGTTTTACGGGCGAATCTCAGCACAGGAAAGATGGAGCCACTTGGTCCATTGGTACAGCATCTTGTAAGATCCATTTCTGTAATGTTTCTTTGCCAGAATGGTCAGATTGTACTAGTTTAACACAGTTGAAGACAACCACGGGGCAAAGCAGTCTTGGAGCTACAGGGAGGACTGGATTTGGGAGGAAATGAGTTGTTCTCGCTCAGACACCTGTCTGTCTCAGCGCAAGCTTCAGCACCAGCCTGCACTCAACCTGTTTAAAAGACAATTGGTGTGAGCTGGAGACCATGGCATGGAGAGGAAAAAAATTAATCTGAGCTAATGCTGTGATGTACATAATCCCCAAGTGTGTCTATGATGAAATTAAAGTAGGGCCTGGACAGCAGACACAGTGAGAGCCACTAAATAATAGAACAGTTTGGCTGGCGATTTTTCGCTTTCTGCTTGAATTGAGCAAGCATCCTGCTTCCAGCACCCTGCTTGCACTGGGTGGTGCTTATAGCCCATGGCATTAAGTGTGAGCAACCCTATGTTCTGCCACTAGTCCCCTGCCACCTTCTGGTCCTTAGGCTGCTGGCGTGAGCCTTTGAGTCCTCAATATTTTGCCTTCATTTGTTGCAAGGGAGAAGGAATAGGAGTGGCTTGGTAAGAGGTCGGGGAGGGCAGTGAGCATGATACAAGAATGTCCTGGAATTTATATAAACTTAGTAAGATTGCTTCATCCGGATAGTATTAAAAAAAAAAAAGAAATCTGAATGTGTTATTTAGAGGGCTGTTGGGATGTCAAGGAGAAAAATCAGTACTAAGGTCATTTGTTGTGTTTTAGCTAAGTTTTTCCATACTTTTCAGTCTGGGGTGTTTTTAAAGTGCATTATAAGGAATAAAGGACTTTCTGTTCTATGCAAGTCCTTTAGGTATGAGAAAATGTATGGAAAGTAAGATCACCTGAGAATCTGGAAGAAGTAGACAAAGAGCTAACTATGACATTACTTTTTGGATAGTGCTGTGGTGCTACGTAAATACCAATTTTTAGATTTAATAGCCAGTATTGCGTCTGAGGCTTTTCAGACATACTGAGTCTAGGCAGATTGTGGTTTTAAGCATTGTTTTCTTCTGGAATTGTTTTTCCTTCCATTACTGCTGGTTATTTACCACTTGAACTCCAACTTAAAGATTGCTTGCTTTTTTTTCCCTGGGAAATGGATTTTCCACTGGTATCATTAAAAGTACAGTCAAATCCAGTGTTACTGGTGTAGTACTGCAAGATATTTTTGCCAGCCCCACCCGATGTAGGAATTCATTTGCTTTTCCAATTCTGTTGTTAATCATTATATTGACACAGAAAGTCCTCCCCAAAGCACTCTTTGGCAGATTGCATTAAATATGAATAGCAGATATTCATTACGATGTGTTGCCCCCATGAGAACTCTAAACTATCTGCACTACTCATGAACAGACAAATACACTAATTCTCCAGCTATTCAAATTATTTTCAAATAGTTTAGTGTCTCTCTAATAAAAACAAGAATGTCTCTGTTTCCCTTAATTACTTAGAAGGTCAAGGACTCCCACTTTACTTCACGAAATGGGGAATATTTCTGTTGGAGGTTGGAGTATGGTTAATACATGATGGATTTTCTTCAGTCAGCATAGTTATGAAGGCAAGTGCTGTCAGTAATGGAATTTAAAAAATAAAATAAAATAAGCACTCTTTGAAACTCCGGAATAGTCTAAAATAATAATAGTTGAATTAGAAAGAAAAATACATGAATTAACCTTGTCTTCCCTTGCTTGATTATGCTGTTGAGCTTTTTAATGCCTTCTAAGTCTTGTGGTTTTGTTTTTGTTTTTGTTTTTTGTTTTTGTTTTTCCCCCCAATCCTGTCTTCTTAGGAGGGCTTGCTACATAGTCACACATCTGCAATTAACAGACTGACTTTTAAGGCTTCTTTACCTGTCCACTGCATGTGTTACACATCTTTATGGAAAGAGAGAACATGTGTTTGCATTCAGAAAGAGAGGGATAAATGGAATATGAATATCAGATTTCGTAGCTGCAGCCAGTGTTGCCTCATGCTGGCAAGTCTGAGGAGAAATGTCCAGATGATCCCCTGCAGATATCATTCATGACCTTAGAAACCACTGTTGCTTTTCAGTTCTTTTGTTTATATTTTTTTTCCCCCTCCTGGTTACTTTCTTTCTGTAGCTTGAAAGCATTCATACTTCTTTGATTAATAAAGCTATATTACATTGTCATTTTCTGATTGCAATTAGTCAGAAGCTGTCAACAATTTAAACGTATTTTTCAGGTGTGTTAGAACTTCAGTACTGCCACTTGCTGAAGTAAGCGGAAGCACCTCTGCACTGAAAGCAGCAGGTAGCTCGTCCTGTAACGCTGCCCTGTCAAGGCGAATCCTCGGCATCGTGTGGATGCACTACTCTTTGGGTTTTAGCAGGCAGCGTGCTCATCTGAAAGAAATCAGTTCTGGGTGTGTAAAGGCAGGAATTTTCTTCCTGGGAGGAAGCCGAATTTAGAGATTGTCTACCTCCCTGCGCTCGCATGGGGAGTGGGTCGTGTAATTCTGGCATTATCTGTGATTGCTCTTGTGTGTCTCTTGTAGATTTGCTGTGGTCTGAAAGAGCCTAGCATTTGGAAGTTGAATAGGACCTGTCAGAGAATCGCTCCTTCCCTCATTATGGGCCCTGGAGCAAGGAAATTCCCCAACAAAATGCTGTCTTACCTAAGGTTGGAAATATGTTTCTGTGGAGTGTTGCTAACGACCTTTCCTCTTCTGTGGCCCCACAAAAATAACATCCATTCACTCGCAACGTTGGGGAACTGGTGAGGAGCAGCAATGGGCTGGTTCCAGTCCCTGCGGCTGGGTCGTACTGGGGGACCACGCTGTCGCCCTGCAGCTTTTATACCCTCTATCCTATCTTGCGTGGAATTTTACACCCTCCACCCTGTGACTGTGTGTCCAGTGTGAACTCATACATTACATATGAAATGCATAGTCGATCTTTCAAAAGGAATATAATACCAGACTTGAGGTTTGGCAGGGTAACAGTGCCACAAGTTTGCAGAGTGTCTGTTGTATTTCCAGTCCAAATCGATAGGTGCAATCTTCTGACATTGTTAATCGGGCGATAGTTCGTGATGTTAACAGTCAAAATAAGCTTACGTTTTGCCAGGTTTCCATATGGAGGTATATGTTTAGCAATGACAGTTTGAGAAACCCTAATCATGTTATTTTAATTACAGGGAGAGTTTCCATTCAGTCATATTGCTGTGTCCAAAAGAAATGTAATTGTGGAGGTTTTGTAATTGTTTTTTCCCCCCCTCAGTGCTGGCCTTGATACAGATGTTCCTCCTTTACTCATTTTTGGGTTGCTATTTCATGTTTATTATGCCTTTAGCAGTATGTGGCATTTAATTGGGAAGATTTATTTTAGATTAGGGTAGGGCAGTTTTCCATCATGAGAGACAGAATTATTGTTTTCTTCGTCTGGAGTTTCTTTCCCGTTTGCTTGTTTAGGGAATATTTGGAACAACTTGGGTTATGTGGACTTTTCAGCTGTATCAATGACAGCATGTTTCCCATTTAAAATGATAAATACCAACCCTATCTGTTGAATCCTGAAGGGGTAGGGAATCCTTTTTCCCTTCCTTTGTCCTTCAGCATTCCGTTTCCTTTCTTACTGCCCAGAATAGGCCTACATCAGTAATATTCATAAATGATTTACAAAAGTAATTCCTGTGTAATAGCTTGGGACGTCAAGATTTTATGATGCTGCCAGATGTGCTATCAAACAAAATTATCTGGTTCAAAAAACTTGTGATAAATCTAGTCAGAGCAAATTCCCCAAGGCAAACTCACCCTCTACAAAAGTAACTGCATGTCATAAAATTGTTAGATTCTCCTTTACCACATGTTTGAAATGAGACACAAAGCAACAGTTTTATTCATGTACAAACTTATGGTTGGGATAAACCAACAAACAGGAAGGACTGGCTTTAAGTAACAGAAAACTCCTTTCCTTTCAAAACACCAAGCACATTCAGAGGAAATGTCAGAGTAAATACCAGAAATATTCAGAAAACCCAAACCTGCATCCCCAAGATACTCAACTGTTTTGTCTAGATAATGCATTTTTAGAAAGTGGCCGTACCCTAAATATAACGGGCCAGATATTTGTAATGGCTAGGCTCACCACATCACCACTGGGTTAGTCTGCTGAGCTCGCAGTCGCTGTGTCAGAGCACCTCGATGTAGTGCACCGAGCAACGTATCTCACGTCTGCCACATGCATATGCTCGTTCTTCTGTGTGCTCCCCAGGGGGAAAGGTACGGTCAGCAGGGTGCACGTTTTGGCGAGGAGTTCAGGTTGTGAAGGAGAGGAAGGAGCTGCACTGGTTGCAGCCCTGGCATTCTTGCTCTGTAAGTGTCTGTACTGCCATGCCTCCGTGCTGGAGAAGACTGGGCCAAAGAAAGGCACCCTCGGCTCACACCGGCAGGTTTGTGGTGGCTCTTGCTTCTCAGGAGAGCCCCCGAGGAGGTCCAGCTGCCTGCACAAATGAGCTTCACTGGTGTATGTAGTTCATGTATGCTGGAGGAGCAAAGATTTTGAGTGTGATTTTCATCCCATAGTTTAAGGCATTTGGGAGGGAGAGCTGAAAGTCCTGGCTGGGAGCTTTTGGGGGAGAAAAGCTGAGTTCAGGCGATGGAATTACGATGTGAAGGGACAAAGGGTTGGGTTTGGTGCAGTGGAGGGAAGGTGGGTCTGGAGAGCTTGTGGAATGCCGTGGCATTGGGAAATATGCTCCAGCACTCAAAAGTAGTTTGAGATGTTTGTGGACTCAACGTGCGGCCTGCTGCTACGCAACATGTTTGCTTACAGCATAAATTTAGACAGAAAGCAATTAATGTATGCTAACAACAGGTGTGGACCTCCAAGCAGAGCTTGTTGTTTGCTATTTTTCAGTGCTGAAGGCCAGTCAAATTTAGATTTGTCCTCAACACTAGCTTTCCTGAGCTTCATATGTTTAAGTTTGACCTGAGGCTTGCACTAACACTCATATTTACCTTTTTTAAAAGAAATCTGAAAGACACAGAACATTTTTTTCAAATACAGGAGAAATGCTGTGTAAAACTCACAAAAATACTTCCCTCATTCTTCCCCTCCCAGGGATGGATTCAGAGCCCAGCGTGGGTGCACAGCTCCTGCGAGGGCTGTGGAGACTGCCTAAGGTCACAGCTGGAGATCACCCTGTTCTGTATGCATGCAAAAATTGCCTGGTTGCTCCTTAGAAATGAAAGGCTCGATCTTTCAGTTAGATCAGTAAGGGCATGTAAGAGCATATAGTGTTTATTCCATAAATTTAAGTCTGAGATGCTTTATAAAAGCTGGGTTTTACTGAAGATGTATTCTTATATTTGCAGTAATCTGGGAATATAATTTGAGATATCATGCGAAGAAAAAGAATACGCCTATGCAGTTTTCACTTCTCAACGTTAAGAGTCCAGGTATATTCCAAGGCTTCATAACATAATGTACCTCACTAGAACTTTTTCCAACCCATAACATTTTTCCCAGTCAATTTTCAAATCTCGAAAAATTGTGTTTTATGAAGGGAATGCTAGAAATCCTTTAAAAATAACTGCAGTAGCATCACATTTTCCACCCTGTATTTAGAAACAAAAAGAAGGATGTTTTTTAACAATACTGAATACTCCAGGAGAGGAAGGTGATGTCCTGCCACCTGGTCTGCACAGCCCATAGGTGTTACCAGAGGTTCTCCGCAAGGGCTAGCCCTACTTTATAAACCTCTGCAACTGTATTTGAGGGAGAAAAGACTTGTCTCCTTTTTAAGATTGAAAGTGTCCAAGCCATTGGACACAAGTTTCGTGTGCATTGTGATTTTATTTGGGTACCATGTACTTAGTAAACTTGCACCACCATGGAGCGTGATCTCTGCCAGAGGAAATACCTAGGGTCTACAGCAGAGCCAGTGGAAATCCCCACTGTTTCTATTCTCTTTCCCTCTTATCCTCGTTCCTTCCAAGCAGTGAGCAGTACTTGTTTGCAAGTAATGATCCTGTAGAGAGATGCACAGTTGTTAAGTCTGGAGTCCTGAAACAAGGCCATATTGTAAATCTACAGTCTTTGGAAGAATTCACCTGCATACCAGCATTACCTAAAAGCTATCAATGAAGGCATTTGGTGGGAAATAGAACAGTATCATGTAAACAAATCTGTTTATTATATATTGCTTTCACATAGCAATTCCAGGATCAAGAGCGCTGTTATTTGAGAAATTAAATCTTGTGAGAATCATTAAAAATATAGAAATAGTGATGTCATTGTGAAATTAACTAGCTATAAACCCAGGGGGTGACATATCAATTCATAAAGGGAATAGCAAAACATAATGCAGGGCACATCTGCTGCTCCGATTCATGCAGAACTATAAGCCTATTGGTATCTGCAGACCACTTGAAATTGAACATCTGTTAGAAGCACTTGAAAAAGCAGCATGAGAAGCTGTACACCTTGCAAAACATTTTGCTTTTGGTAACATCATCATTTCAATTGCATGTTCTTACAGAAACTCTTATAAGTCCCCTTCTAGATCTTCCTGGCATTGTTTCTAAAATAGCGACAGTATGAGTAATTGTAAAAATAACATGGACTTTTCTAAGGACTTTCCTAGCATTTTTATTACTTTTTATTTATTATACTGCTGCAATGCACAAACTACTAGAGAATTTCCAAACAAAGAGGCAGATATGATCTCTGTTCCAAGTAGTTTGGAATCAAAAAAGAGGGATGCATGAAGAGTAAGAGAAAAGGACGTGACTTCTGAGCCAAACGATTGGGGTGAAGAAATGCTTGCATCCTAGAATCCAAATCTGGTCTTGCTGAATACTTAAAAATGGGACAGACTGTGGAGGCTGACATGATTATTGTAAAGAACAAGGGTAAGATGCTGCAACTTAGCTCACAAAACCTGCATGTGCAGATGTGCAGTCAGTGATTGATTAAGTATTGTAATTGAACTGCTATTGAACTGTATCCTCTTAACTCTTAACTAAGCCAGTCAGTTTGACAGTATGTTTCCCCTAGCTGCATGGTCCAGCAGAGTCCACCTAATTGGCAATTTTCTTCTGCTTAACAAAAACAGAAATGTAGCTAAACCACAAAGAAGAAGATTTCACTATTGATTAACAGTGGTTGGTTTTGCTAAGTAATCTGACAGACATTTGGAACACATCAACTGTCTCAGCGCTGCAGCCAAACATCTTGGAGCACGATTTGCTCTCATCTGCTTTTATTACTTGCAGAAGAAGCAAACTCTGCCAGGATGTTATTTGAAGGGATGTTTGCCATTTTAATATGTAGTTACTTGGACAAACTTGGTGAAAACATATTGCAATATCTTTGATTTTAAGAATAGGTAATTGTATTTACTTGCAATAAAAAATGTGAATCATTGCTATAAGGTATTTGGGAAAGTAAATTAAAACATATAGCACAAGTCACAAAAAATGCTCAGTTTTGTTCAGCTCCACAAGTACCAACGTGTTATACGGGAAATACTTCCCATTTCACTTTTTTTTTTTCAATAACCAAAGAATTTTTAACTTGTCGTCCAAGACATAGCTGAAGTGTTCCATAACAAAGGTAAAAGTCTAAATGAGGCAGTCTGTCAACAGTGCAAATACAGGAAAAGCCACTAATAAGGGCAGTTCAAAATGGGTTTCTGCCAAACCTCTGTCAAAATTGTGAAGCACTCTATGTATATGTTGTTGCGTTTCTAACAGTGCTGAAAATATGCACTGGATAATGCAGAATTTGCAAACATAATAAAGCGTACACAGGAAGAGCATTAGCACTAAAATACAGAGTGAGATGTGCTTTTTTCTCCCTAAATGTTGCTTGATAATTCATTTTCAGTCACTTCTGGGCCATGAAACTTCTATTACTGCCTAGAACTCTCTGCAGTTATAGTCCCAATATGAAAGCAATGAAATGATAAGAAACGCATGTCCCTATTAGGTAGACTTTTACTTTTGGAAAAGAGTGTTTCAAAAGGTCTAAACAAAGTTGTTAACTGCTCTGCTCGAGTTCTCTTTCGGCAGTGACTCCCTGGTATTAATGTCTCTCCTTTGTGGTTGGATTCACTGAGCACGTTTTGGAGTCTAGCAGGTTTCTTCTTTTTGGAGGAAAAAGGTACTTTTGGGGTCAGATCTCTTGTTTGAGGTGGGCAAACAGCTATACAATAATGTACAATCACACAAGGAATTCGGCGCCCAAAGTTTGTTTGTTTTTTTTTTTTTTAATCGTAGTTTCAGGTCTAAGTGTACCTCTACCACTCCACCTGCCCTTTACCCAAGAGCTCTTCAGTTAATCTTTTTCTTTAATTTCTTATCACAACAAGTTGTCTGGTTGTGTCTGTCTTTTTAAAATTGATTTCTGTGGTGTTTGTGCTTTCCTTCAATACAAAGGCATACAAGTGTATATATAATTACAGAAAATATTTCTGTTCCCTCTTGCTTTGTTAGAGAAATTGCTTTGTGTTTATTGTCAACGTACAAGGGTAGCACCTTAAGTGAGGTGATGTCTTTGCAGTGAGAGGGATGCAGAAGCGTTTTCAAGGAAGGTTAGGCTTGTTCTTGATAGCCAGGAAGAGGGGAGAAGGTCAGTCAGGGAAGGGAGGTTGAGCCCTGATGGTGACACAGGAGGTAGCCGTCAGCTGGGTATCTGATATAAAAGAGCTTGTAAATGTGGGAGCTGGTGAAAGAATTCATTTTCTAAGTTTCTCTGAGATGACACTAACTGAGGTGGGGTTCTTCACCTGTGGGCTGCAGAGCGCTGGTCGTCCTCCAAGAGTAATAGAGAACAAGTTAGAGCCACTCTGCTGAGTCATGTCACCTTCACCGAGTTTCCAATCAAAAGGTTGATGGTAAGCGTGTGTGACAATTTGAGAAAAATGTTGATCGTTGTCAATTGTGTATTGGTCTGGAAAGTTAGGAACCATTGACCTAACGTATGTCTCTAAGGTCAGGGTGACTTATTTCCGAGGATTTGTGCCTGGGATCTGACATTAGCATGTTAGAAGAAGCATGAAGAACAGTTTGTCAGAACAAAGTATCCCTTTTTCTTAGGATGGGCTACTTTTCCTTATCCTTTTCCCCAGAATACTGATCTTACCTGACCTGATTTCAGAATATCTTGTACTGTACGAGGCACAATTATGTTTTTGATCAAAATTGTGTGCTAGGATATGCATCATTGAGTGAAAGTGGCTCCCATGAGTTTAGAATTAAACAAGGGGCTCATTGATCACTTTAAACAAAATTATTCCTCACGTTGTTGGGAAGCACGTGATCACCTGTGTAGCAATGTATGCCTGCACAGAGTGCGAATAAAATCCGGCTGCTATGCCAGGTGGTTCTTCACACGGGCACCATTGACGGCAGAGCAGCTGGGGCAGTAGTGAATCAGCTCCATCCATCTTGATGTTCACCGTAGGTCTCTTCAGAATGACCTTTGGCCACCCGTGCCTTTTTTTTTTTGTGTGTATTCAGATGTGCTTTTAATAACTTATTTTCTGAAATGTTAGTCTCGGTCAGCCCGTGAGAGGCATGCAGTTTCTTCCTGATAGGTTATTACTTTCTGTGCATGGTTTGTGTTGGAGCACAACCACTGGGAGAGCTGGGGGAAGGCGTGAAGGAGGGCAGCCAGGGCCATTAGAAGTATTGCTAGTATTTCTGAGGGACAGAGGGAACAGGCATCACCTGTGGCATAAATTTGTTATAGATTCCCTTTAAGATCAGGAAATGAGTACAGTCAGCGCTTCATAATTAACTGTGAGCGGAAAATCTCTGGAGATGGCTAAAACAGATTTGTCCACTTACAGAAGAAACACCATGACTTAACAGGTGTATGGTGCCTGTAATATGCTACTTAGGAGTTCTTCAGGCTCTGTTGCAAACAAAATATTATCTGACTATAATAACATTGTGAACCCAAAGACCTTAACTGGTTTCATTATCAAGTGAGCGCCTTAGGGGAAATACACAGATGGAAAGACATTCCTTTCAGTTGGTATAATGCTCCTGTGCCAGAGAATTTATGACCAGAATGCAGTTGGCCCCTACATGGGTGCATTGTGGAGGAAATGCATGAATCCATTCTGGTCTTCGTTCTTTTTTTGTTTTTTTTTTTCCCAGCTTGCTTAAGGGCTGAGTTTTCATTGCCATCCCCAGGCTTCGGGACAGCATAGCTGTTTCCTTTGTGCATGCCACCAGCTAGAAGGTGGTGGTGTGCTGGCCCCTTCTTCTCTCTGCGTTGGTCCTGAGGAGTGTGCCGCCTTCTCTCCCTGCGCAATGGGGAGGGAACAGCCCTTCTGCCCGGGTGGGTGGATTCACGCTACTCTCCAAGTTAGTATGATGATGATGCTTGTCTGGCATAATCTTGTTCGTAGAAATTAATTTATCCCAGGATGTGCTGGGGGTTAAATAGAGCTGGGGGGCTGATCAGAAATGGTCTTGTAAAACTGCCTTTTTTTTTTTTCCCCCCTCTCTGATGCAGATGTACTGGGGAACTGGATGAAAGATAAGAATTGGGAAGATCAGATCTTTCCTCTGTATTCTCAACCTGTTTGTTATACTGGCTGGAGGTAGCATGTCCAAGGTAAAGCCCTGTAGCTCGGGCGATCTGAAAGGCTACATGAACAAAAAAAAATCAGATATTAACTCATCATTTATCTAGTTGAGGTGGCTATACTCGCTCTGATTCATTAAATATCCCATGGTTTCTCAATTACAGTTGTCAGGAGAAAGTTATGAAAGCCAGGGTTTTTTCTGTGTTTGTGACCACAGAAGCTAATGTTCCCAGGAGAGTCTGGTCTGTCCGTTGTGGATGACTGTTATTTAGGAGAACCTGGGAGCCAAACCTGCAGAGCACATTAAGCAGCTGTCTAAAATACTGTTGCTTTTCAGAACTGAATAAATCCACAAATTTGGAAATCACAGGCAGGATATTTGGTATATTTTTCTGTGAGTGTGTGCGCATTGAGACTTGGTCAAGAACCCCAAAGGTATTGAAATGGAAACTAAATAAGTAATGGAGTTGTGGTTCGATTGTAAATGTTAATGTTTTTGTGAAAGACTTGAGCAGAAGTTCCTATATTATCCAAACTGGCTTGTTCATTCCTTGTTTATGTATGTTTGCCCTCTCTTTGAACATTGTATATGGCTTCGCGGTGAATAGTTCACAAATCTTAAAATGTTGCCTTCTTGTCAGTGACACTGATCATAGTGCAAAGGTCTTTTTAAAATTTCATACAGATCAAATAGCTCTGTTTTTAAAAAAACAGGTTAGAAAAAAGGTCACCAGAATCTTTCATTGTTGGCAAAACTACTTATTTTTTCTGAGTCTGGTTCACAGAAACAGCTGAACAGAACTGATTTCACTGAAGTTATTGATTAAAAACAAACAGCCACCCCTTCCCCCCAACTTTCCCCTTCCTTGGAACAGACATTTGGCATGGAAAACTTAAGCCAAATATTTTTGTCAAAGCAGTAAACTACCAAACGGTCTCTTGGGATGGCTCCTGCAGGCAAGCCTAAGGATAAGCAACCTTGGCAGCCCTGCCTACAGCAACTTCTTAGTTTGAAGGTGTTTTGCACAGGTGTAAAAACCGCGGTGCCAAAGTGCATCTCGACATTAGCATACTGTACATTGTATCCTGTAATTAACAGCATCCACCTGTGTGTTGGCACTTCTCTGATTGTGCCATCCTTTACACTGTGCGTATCTGAGGATCTAATCCATCTCAGCCTTGGACACCCTGAACTGCAAATGAAGTCGGAGAGCTGCAGGCACACAGCTCCTGGCAGGATTATGCACCCAGTGAGCTATTGCTCTCATTATGTTGCACTGTAATATATCATCAGTGCAAAACATCATCCTAATGATGCATTAGTGTAATACATCATCAGGGGAGTCCCACCAGTAATGTATTACTCAAAGTATGGTGCTACTCAGTAAGAAAATCATCTCGCAGTCCTTGTGTTGTTTCAGGAGACCATCAGCAAAGGCAAAACATGTTGGTAAAGATGGATGTGGCTTCCCAGTTTCATAACTATGTTAATGGAGGGTATCTTCTGTACGCTCTGACTTTGTGATTGTATTTTCAAAGAGGTATATTTGGTCTATCTTTGTTTGCGTTTCAGTTTGGAAGTAGCAGGAATTGATTCTTTAGATTGATGGCTGGGGGGCTTGAACAGAAAGTCGTAAATCTCTCTGCCCAAGTGCCTGTAACATAATTCTTGGTGGTGGGGGAAAGGGGCTTATGAAAACTTGGTGCCAAAATTTGCAGTTTTAAGGATTTTTCCATTGTCATCCTGATGTACCTTCGGGTTTCAGTCACATGCACCAAGATAAATACATTTAAAAAGCACTCTCTCTCAAAAATTAAACCCCTCTGTTTCCTGTATCAACCCATTGATTTTCTTTGGTCTGTGAGATCCTGTAGCAAACAATCCTTCCCACAGGAGTTGTCTCAAGTGCAAGATTTACTTCAGGGTGCAAGGGAATCAGATGACTTTGCTTATGCTTTTGAATCGCAGTGGTGATGCTGCAAGATACTCAACACGTGTCACATCAGTTCCAGGGACTGCCGTATGGAGAAATGTAGCTGCAGATGGTCCAAGGAATATAACACGGGGACCGCACTGCTCCACAGGACACATTGTGAGACTGTAGTAGGACTGGACAGAATATTAGCTATAAATAGAGATTTCTGAAACATGACTTTGTACAGGGCCAGTGTTTTCTAGAAGATCTTTAGATGCATCCAGTTTACAGGTGCAGGACAAGGGAACTTAAAGGGAGCCTGAACTTCGTTCTGTTTTCAAGTCTGCATTGTTGGATAAATGGATCCCTTTAGGGACCATATTTTTGATGCTGAAAAGCTACATGCACATTGTTTTTGAAACAAAAACAAAAACAAAACTTCTGCGTCACAGAAAAACCTCAGCGAAAGCAAGGGACGTTTCTTGAGTAGGTCAAGCAAAATTTGACCTCCCTTTACTTTGCTTCTTGTTCTCTTGTATTACCATATAACTAGGCTGAGCAGCATGATTGCAGCCCTCTCAGGATCTGGCCATCACCTTCTTTAGAGGAGATATACAGGGAAAAAAAAAATCTTTACCAAATGCTTCTGCCTGCGTACCTGTGTCAGTGAGGTAAATAAGTATGACAACAGTACTGTATTCACAGGAGCACCTAGTGAGCCTCTGTTATTGCAGCAAAATGGAGCTTTTTACTGCTGTAGCTTGTATCATTCATTCATGATGTTTTTACTGTACGGCTCCAACGCATGCACATGTTGGTATAACACTAGGAGCACTTTGCTGGCGTCATTATTCTTTTACTGGTTAAGTGCTCTATTGGCTTATTTAGGCAGCAAAAGCAGAACCCCAAGCCAAAAGAATTCCAGTTGTAACTTTCTTGAAGCCTTATTTGGGCAAAGTATGAATGGCCCTAAAAGACAGTAACTAATTTATTTCTTTAAGTGGTGTTAGGTTAAGATCATCATCACAAATCACACCGTCTTTAACGTTAGAGTCTCTGTTAGTGCTGTAAGTAATACAAACCTGCTCTTTATAAAGTTCCTTCTTGAGGCTCGGTGAGGCTCCCAGAGGTCCCAGCTCTCTCTCCAGGAGAGCGGCGCGGTTGCTGTCACAGCATGGGTCCTCTGTGGTAATGTATAGGCAGCTGGAGGAGGAAGACTTAGCCTGTATGTCAACAGAAGAGTGAAGTCTGGTCTCTCTCTCCCTGGTGCCAGCAAGATGGCTGTGTGATAATTGCCTTTGATTTTAAATTAAAACGAAGGTCAGCCGTGTCGTGTGCCTTAAATAAGCAAAATCCAATAAAAACAAAAGCTGTTCATCAAGAATGCAGGAGTTTGAAGGCAGAGATCACATAATGTATTGATCTTTACGATTTTTAAAGTTTTAAGATTAAAATTGCCACTTCATTTCCATGCTGCCATTTGAAGCTATCTGAAATCAGGATCTCCTTCCCAGCCTGCCTGAATTCAGCCCTGATAATTATTTTTCAGGAACAAAAATTAAAACGTTAATAACCTTAATTTTCTGATTTGGCTGTTGCTTCATTTTCTGCCTTAGAACTGCCCAGCTCCTGCTTTAGGTCGTTCTTGTTACAGAAACACGGCCCTTCTATATGTATGCAGATAGTGCAATGAATCAACATTGCTGTAAATAATGTTTGCAAAGTGAAATGTTTCTGGCAAATCCTGTCAGCTTATTGCGTAGTCACGTATGACAGGTTATTGTGGTAATAGATTGTTAAACTCTGCATATGCACTTTAGCCTTCTGTGAACTTTGTTCTCGTGTTTTGGAAGGAATTAACTACATCCAAATTACTGGTGGGCAGTCAATCAAAAGTCATACAAGTGTGGTTTTTTCACCTTACCAGTATGTCCTGTTGCACTGTGTTGTGCTTTGTTCTTTCACTGGGTTGCACTGTGACTCAGACACAAACATGACATGTCAGAAACGATGTGATGTGACACGTCCAACAAAAATACCAGTTAAGAGTTGTGTGGATAGTTTCAATTCACTCAGTTCATGGATTATTCGCTGTCCATTCATGTGTTGATAAAGCATCCAGTAGTTTTCAACATGCTGGCTGTTAAGTGAAGGGGGGGAAGCAAATAAACAATAGGTAACACCCTCCTCCTCCAAGCCGATTTCAGTGCCTTCAGCTCTCGAGCTGTACTCTGTGGTTCCAGCTGGTGGTATTTGGAACCTGTAAGTTAATTAGGAGGAGAAATTTCTGCAGCTAGCAATGTAGATATTCTGGGGAAAAAAACATTGCCCCGGGGGAGGGATGATATTTGAGCAGATTTATAGTGCTCTGAGTGTGCATATGAATGAGATGATGGCCGTCAACGTGGCTGATTGCTGTGGGGAGCTGTCAGCTTTGCTCTGGTGTAAAGAGATCCAGGGAATGAAGCAGTGGAAACGAAGGGAAAATAAAGATAAAAATTCCATTGGTTTTAAAATGGAATGGTTTTAAAAATTCTTAAAGTACGTGGAAACAGACTGTCTTCTTTTTTTCTCTGGAGAGGAAGGGAAGGAAGAAACATCCCACATACGCAAGCAGCACTGATTAAAGTCTGCTAAACTGGAAGAGGGTCTCCATGCACGCTGCAAATGGTTTGAACACTGAAACCCCATCTCCCTCTTGCATTTCAGTAGAAGCCACCTGAACAAAGCTTAAAACATCCTGGCTTATTCTGCTCTGGTAAATCACGTTTGAAGGTCCAGCTTGTTTTGATGCACGTGGAGAGGCCAGCATGGCGCAGGGCAGCGAGGTGCAGGCACTTGCTGAGATCCTCGGCCAAGCCAGAACAAGGGATGTGCTTGTCTCACCCTGGATGGTGTGCTTCAATAAACTGCCGTCCCCTCTGCTTAAGCGTCATTCCTTGCTGTGAGAGTGTTTTTACCTGATTGCCCTGGGAAGTAAACAGGTTCGTCTGACGTGCCTTCTGTGCCAGATGTAGCTGCGCGTGGCTGCGAAGCGGTCACAAACCTCTCTGTGCGGGGTGGGAATGCAGCGCTGGCTTGCTTCCTGCAAGCCTTACAGCGTGCTTATTAATTACTTTTGACGGAAGGATCACATTTTCTTTGTAGACACTCAGAGAATATAAGGTTCGTCGGCCAGCATTTTTAAGAATTGCTTTTGAATCCATTCCTTTCACTTTGTCATTCTTTCTTGGTTTGGATAAGTCTCCAGACCTTGCTAATTGCAGCATGTTTTCTGTAGTGTTTGAATGGTGGGCAGCACATTTTTAACCTTGCCTTCCACAGACATTTGGTGTCATTTGATGCACGTGTTGAGGAACAGTTTTGTGTTGTTAAAATCTGTCATTCAAAGGCCCTTCTGTTTTTAAATATTTGTCAGTGCAGCCTGCTGGCATTTACAGTGAGTCTTTATTGAGATCATTAAATGGAAAGTTTAAGATTAATTCCCTTTCAGGGCAAGAGGAGGAGGATAAATAACAGTCCTGCTTGGTGTTCGTCCTTAGTGACTTCAGCACAGTGTGAAAGAGTAAACAGTTTTGACAAAAGATGTAATTGATTGTTTAGGTTTGACTGATCACTCAAAAATGTAGCGTATCCTCATTCAGAAGATGCTCTGTAAGGTAATGAATGTGATACTGTTAGAAAACAGGGGCTGCCACAGCGTCTTGGGCTAAGCAAGGGCAAGGTTTCGTGTTATGGCTGTGCTAGTGGATGGGCTGGCAGCTGCGGTGAGTGCTGGTGGTGCTCCAGCTGCACATGGTGCTGCTGCTGCTTCTCTTCCTTTGGTGCCCCTCTCATCCCTTGGGGAGACAGTTCAGGGAACCAAACTGGTGGAAAGCTAGGCTACCAAAAATAAGGAAAATTAAAAGTGAAAAGCTTTCTGCCAATTTAGATCCTCGAACTGCCTTGCTGTGAGGTCAGATGAACACCAAAGCTGGTATGGAGGGGTGGGATTTTGCAGCCACAAGCTCAGGAAGGAGGAAGGTGGGTCATTTTGTTCAGTCATGCATGGCCAATAGATCTGCAAGCTTAATTTCAGACTGGAGTGGCGGGACATGCTAGCAGCGAAGTTGAAGTTAAGTGTTGTGGTTATTTGTAGACTTCGTGCATTCTCCAGCTGCTACGTCTAGCTGCTGCTTGCATCACTGGATGCCCCGTGGGTATATTTGTTCTGCTCACATCATGTCTAGGTATAACCTTGTATTTCTCTGTCCCCTTTTCTTGTAGAAGTTTTTCTAAATGCTTCTCTTTTATCCCCTAATACGGTGTTTTTCATGTTGATTTTCTGGGCCTCCATGACTTTGCTGTCAGAAGCATGGGTGATAAGCAGATCAGCACTATTTTAGAGATGAGGTGGCTTTTTTTTCCCTATCTTTGGAAGAGCACTGCATATCCACAAAGGGGGTGTGCAGCAGTGAAAATGAGAAAATGCAGAAATGCATGAAAGGCCAGTGCACAAAAAGGCCTGAGAAATGCAAGTGATTAAATTTGTGCTATAGGAAGACATTCTGGATGCATAAAGTGGAACAGAAAATGTATATAGTATTCATGTCTTTAGGATGGTTTTAGGAATGCAGGACTGTTTGAAAAGCTGAAATAGGGTCTGGCCCATTCGTGTTTCGACTTTGTAATGCCAGTTGTGATTCTCTTGGGCTTAACTCATCCTTTCCTTCCCTGTCGTATGAAACCAGATGTGGAGCACTTGCAAGAGACTGACTGCAAGGAAAGACTGAACAATTATCTGAGCAATGGTGCCCATTAAATGTTTAGGTAATAGGCTGAAAAGTTATATGAGACTTTTCATGTAAAAATTGGGGCTATATAGTTACTAAAGGACTACATAATACTTTGTATTATTGTTGCTATGTATTTTGATTCACAGCATGTTTTTCAAGCAAAGGGAGAAGCGTTACTGCTGTGGTGGTTGAAGGTAGTAGATGATCAGTCTGCTGATGTCTAGGTGATCAGTCGTGTGGAGCAATGTAGTAAAAAGTGGCTAAGATCAAGGTCCTCATGGCTGAATTGGGTGTTAAGAGCTCACTTTACTGGGTGACCAAAACCAGACCGTGTGGCTGTGGCTAGATAACAAGTCCTCTGAATCTCTGGACCCTGTCTGCCTAGGGGGTGCTGACGTCTCTGCCTTGGAAGGCAAAATAAATTACAGGGTTTTCATCAAAAGGATTGCTCAACAGTACAAATAAATTTTCTGGAAAAGAAAGTTGAGGGTACAAAGTGCTGTGAGCTTCCTCACCAGTCAGTGCATGCACAGACATAGTTTTTTGTCTTCATTATGGATAGGGATTGAATTCTGTGGCTGAAGAGTATGTTGATGCCTTAGGCAAAGGATTGTCAAAGAGCTGGGAAAGAAAGCTTTCCTGCTTATCGGAGGGGTACCATCAATGCCCTGCTGTTTGCAGTATCAGCACTTATGTCTGATTAGCTGCATCATCTTAGTACATGTTACATTGTCCTTCCCAGTGCTTTCTCCTCCTGTTCATTCCTTCTGTTCTTTAGAATCTGGACCATGAAAAGTGGTTAGATAAAAGGACCCAGTATTAGAGGAGATGGGATGAGAAGTGTATTATTTGTTTCCTTTTTCTTTGTTGGTGTGCTCATCCACTTCCACTCAAGATTTCATTGCTGTGCATGGCTGGGATGTTCTTCCTCCAGGTGATTCTAATCTCTCCACCTCTTCAGCAAAATTAGACTGACATTCATTACTCCTTCAAAATATGACAGGGTACCCAGAGCACAGGTCATTGTTTTTGCTGTCTTCTGTATCATTTCCAACTGGTCAAGTTTCTTTTTAAAAAGTGGGTACCAGAAACTTTAGTATTCAATAAATTCTTCACTAACATTGTTTGCAGTCACTAGTATCTACTTTCTACTGCAGTTTCCATATATGAAGATGGTACTCTGTGACTGGATTGCATGGTAATTGTACGTTGAACTGGTCAGCCATGGTGACCATAAACTCCTTTAAGTTGCAGCTTTCCAAGACCATCCTGTGTCCTTTGTGAGTGAACTATGTTTTTTATTTTTAGATGTGTGAACTGGAAATGAGATGATTCTGGGATGCTGCTTATTTGAAGTTGAGCTTGCTTTATCAATTATTGTGGTTAGCACCTTGGAACTGATCTGGTCTGGTGTTTGCTTACCTGGTACTGTTCTTTCAGAAACCTGTATCAGTGACATTATTGGTATTACTAACTTTATCGCCCAGTTACTGACAGAATTTGGGCAGCATTGAATTGAGACCATGTCCATATGCCTTAGAAATGTCTGTAATTACTGATAGTTGCCCATTTACAATTGCTTTTTGAGATAGGTCAGCCAGCTTTTAATCTACTTTTTCTCCATTGATTATGTCCACTGATAATTTTTAATTGGAATGTCATGTAAAACTAATTTAAATGCCCGACAGTAGCTCGTGTTTTATTTTCCCAATAGTTTTGCCAGCCATACTTGTAATGATATCAAGTTTATGTGATAAGACTTCTTTTCCATAATACAGTGTTGATTTCCATTAGTTATGCTACCCTCCCTTAATTCTTTACTGATTGCATTTGTAACAACTTTTCCATTATTTTTGCCTGAAATCAATACCAAGCTAGCTGCTCTATAAATACCTAGCTCATCCTGCTTGCCCTCTTAAAATGCTGGCAGAAAATCAGCTTTTTCAGCTCTCTGGAACTTCCACCCGCAAGCCTGGGAAACAGGATGGGATCACAGACAAACTGGTATCGCATCCTGCCGCACCCTCCGAGAGCACTGTCCCCTTGGTGAGACCTTACCCACGGAGGCACTTTCAGTGGGTGAGGAGCATGGGAGTCTCTGCCCCGGGTTGTATGAAGTTGTGTGAAGCGCGTGACATGGTTCATGTACGCCTTGCAGACCGGCTGTGAGAACTACAGAAATCAGCTGTAAAGCTATGGAAAGCAGAATGATCATATACAGAAGATCATTTTACTCAATCTTTCGTAGCAGTGTGTCTGCAAAGGTGTAGTGAAGGAACACGTTATGATAATGATCCATACGTTCATTGGAGTCATGAAGCTCTCAATCTTATAAACCCAATGACATCTCAAAAAAGGTATGCAAAGCACTGAAACGTGTAAGATAAGAGACAAGATAGAGAACAACAGTCTAAAAGTCACAGAGCCTTGCCCACTGGCTTGTGTAATGTGATGTAGTAATGAGCACACTACCATGTGGATAAAAGTAGAGAACGATTTCTATGATGGAAGAGGAAAAAACTAGGAACAGAGACTAGAAAATGTGTGGGCTTTGATGCCAGTACATTTCTGTATTTGGCTGGAGGAAAACTTCTGCAGAATTTGACGCATTCTTTTAAGTTGATTGGGAATTTGTCCTCCGCCTTATTTTGCAAGCTATTCTGAACTGGCCCATAATTGTCAAAGTGAAAAAAGGAAATGCTGTCGTCTCTGCTATTATGGCTTAAAGCACTTTTTCAATTAAATTATCATTAGGGTTACATCATGAAAGGTATCAACATAATCCATTTAAGTATATCTTATAAGGCTCTTTACTACCAAGAAAAATCTCCTGTCTTTCAGGTACCAAAGTTACAGGAATTAATCAATCATGGACTCCAGGGGAAAATTCAGCCTTGATGTAACTCAGTAGTAGGCATTCATTTGTATCATAGCTCGATGTATATATTTGGCTGTGTTAGGATTTTGTATTCATATTATCACAGGACTCTCATGCAGCTCTTTCATCGGGCTATTACTACTAACACAGCAACTACTTAATATACCAGTGTTCCCTGCGATTGTGGTTTCTATCTGATGTAATCTTTTTACTTTACCTGGGGAATATTTTTTCCTGGAGGAAACAATTGGGAAAAGAGGCATATTTGAAAAACCAGGAAGCAAAGGAGTGATAAAAATACATTTCTGAGCACTGTGAATAATTAGGAGTTAATTTACAGTGTTATAGATGAAGAACATTTACTGTGCATTATTGAATACTTTCTCTGAGATGATACTAATTTTCCTAAGAGTTCTGGGGGACAATCAATACTAGCATATCTTGACTGAGAGCTTCAAATACATGTGTTTTTGTTTTCAGAACACTTCAGTGTGTTGAGGAGTATAATTGTCCCCATGTTACAATTGGGGGACTGAGGCATAGAGAGACATTTTAAAAAAATTGTCATTAATGCTGTATTTGAAAGGCATTCAAACTCATGCGGAGTTTCTCATCGGAAGAGAAGTGGGGAGCTTTGCAAGAGCTCTGCCAGCAACACTGAGATTTCCAGTCTTGTGAAAGAACAGATTTTCTCTTTTCTTCCCCTTCTTTCCCCCTTTTCCTTCCCACACCCCCCAGTCAATAAGGTAGCAGTCCGTCCATCGGGGAAACCATTGCCAAGCACTTTCTGGTGACAGAAGGTGGTTCTCCAGCAGTTGGCCCAGAATTTCCCGGTAGGGATGTGTTGTGATGTGTTGCCCGAAGTATTTTCGTTATGTACTGTTCCAGACAGCATAAACTTGTCTAAGTTTCAGGGATTTGAATACATGAATAGAACACAGTTTCCAAGAATTGCTATTTGTGTGTTTGTTCCTGCTGTGTAAGGTTATCCATCACAAGTGAAGAGATTTTTGATAGACCTTATCTTCATGTACAGCATAAATACGGTATGTTTCGGTTCTTCCTGTATCATTTTTCATAGAGGCAAGCTGCAAACGAAAGCCAAAACAAATGAAAACCTCTATGATTTCCTGATGCAAAATAACATTTCCAGTTTTAGAGAACAAGTGTTTAATCAGTATGCATCGTGCAATCATGGAAGAGGAAAGCTAGCATTTTTATCTTAGAAAATATGTATTACTGGTTGTAACTTAGAGCTAGGACAATGCTCCTAGTACTACAGGGGGAAAAAAAAAAACAACAAGTTTTGATAGTTGGAGCACAGCACCTCTACACTGTGTGAGAGCAGGTTTTGCCTTGAAGCAAGCTGTATTCTGAGTACTGTTAAGTGTTTAAAGCCGCTAATTTGTAACTTCAACATCTGCCAAATGATGGCATGCAGACAGTCTCTTAGAAGTAGGAGCTATTCTTTAACGTTATCAAGAACCTGCTTCCCACGTGATGCCAGAACTGCTGCTGTGGCATGGTCCACGTTCAGAAGAAAGTGCAGCTCCCTATTTTAGGGATCTTGTCATCTCTTAGCATCTCTTCCTTCACTGTCCCAAAGTCTCTAGCACTTTCTGTCCAGACATCCAGGTCTTTCTCAGCAATGCCTGATAATTTGAATGTGTATTTTCATCATTCTTCATAAATTACATCAGGACCCTATTGGCTTTCCCTATTTACGTCACGAAATAAGAAGTGAGGGCATTGGTGTCACCATGGGTCAGTGGGTGCTGGTGAGCATCCCTGGCGTTGCACACGTGGAGCTCGGCAGTCAGTTTCGTCAAAGCTGCTGATTGGGAATAGCAGGATGCCAGCAGCATCTGGTGCGCTCCTTGTTCAAAATTCAGCCGTGTATTATCTCTCAAAAACACCCTGGTCTTTTGTGAAATCATGTAAGCTGAATTTTGAGTCTGTCGCTGATCATTCCCTCTGTTTGATGTGAGCTAGTCTCTTGGGGTGGCCGGCATCCTGGAGTGAAGAGATGGAAGTGAGGGATCTGCTAAATCTGCTGTTGCTTAGAGTCTCTGTCTTTGATACCGTCTCCAGAGACTGCACTGATCTCTCCTTTTCAGTCAACAGTCTACATCCTCTCTGTGGTTTTGATGGGACATTCCTTTAAGGCATTTTGTACTGACAAGGTTATTTTTTCTGTGCTTGTGCTGTAGAGTTTCACAGAAACCTTCAAAGAAAGGCTTTTTTTTTTCCCCACACATTTGAGCTGAGTTCACAGTTGTTTAGCTTCTTTGTAAAATTACCAAGACACAAATGATATGAGTGGCTTAATTAACAGTAAGTTAAGATGAAAGATGCATGTTGTTTCTCCTGCTGTAGTTACACAATTTTTTTCATAGATATCCATGTATGTTGAAAAGTAACAGCTAGTAGCGCTGTCTGTTTTTTGCTAAGCTCAACCGCTAGTGAGCACTGGCATGAAGTGTTTGATTCATGTATTAAAAGAACTAGTGTGTTGCACCGAATTGCTGTCTTTGCAGACTTCTGCCTTTGCTCATGAATGAGATCATAGGTGTTGAAAACTCCAATAAACCATTTTTTCAACAATTTCAAAATTCTCCTTGGTTGCCAAGTCTGGGAAAATCCTGTCGCCCCACTCCCCTCCTTTTTTGCTAGGAAGGTTTTCTTTCTCAAAAAAAAAAGAAAAAGAGAAATCAAAGATTTGAGAATTTTTTTGTCTGTTTTTCAAGTAGTATCCTAATGAGAAAGGCTTGCAGCATCTTGGTCACACATAGGTAATTTTGCATGTCTTTTAAGGAAAATCTCAGTGTTTTTTGCCTGAAGTAAGACTCTGGTTTGTGGTTTTGTTGAAAATTGTTTTTCCTTGGGATTTAGTTTGAGAACCAGCGGAGGTGACTACTCTGAAGAATAACTGTATTGAGTTTTGTCTTGTAAAATATTCTGTTGGAGAGTTTTAAAACAAAACAACAACAACAAAAAAGTACACTGAAGGGATTAATCTTGTTTTGCGCTGAATTTCCTTGTTTTGAGAGTTGTTCTGCATGCCGGACATACGTATAGCATATGGCCATGTGGGGCTGCTGGTTCAGCTGTAGGCACGGAGAGGAAGCACATAGCTGAGTGCTACTTCTGCTGTGTGCTCATGAATCACATTTCAGGCTCTGCGGCTACAAATAACTCCATGACAAAGCCTGGCCTCCTGACATTTCCCCAGTGAAGATGCTGAGAAGTTTGAGTGAGAACAGGAACTACAATGCACTGCAGAGATGCAGCTACTCCATCCTTGTTACCGAAATTATCTTTGAAGTAAGGCAGAGTGGCGCACGGGTTGCCAGTTGCTGTTGTTATTAACTATTCAAAACACGGGATTAGGGATATCATGGAAATACAGACATCCCTCTAACGATAGTATTGCTGTCAGGAGCATGCCAAATGGGCTGGAGAAAAATAGCAGTCTGGGCTATTTAGATCTGTGATACGGTCCTATTCTAGCTCTGTTATAAAGACGTGTTAATTCACCAAATCTCTTTTGAAGTTGTTAGATTTCCTCCACTGTGTGTAAGACCCAATAATGACTATTCTAATGTGCTAATTAAATTAATTTATTGATCTACCTTTTATTTAGAGAAGAAAATCCAAACAAGGAGCTGTGGCACATATTGCGGAGGCATGTGGCAAAGCATGCTCACGCCTTGATACGTCAACAATAGAGGATAAGCTACTCTGCACGAGGTTTCATTTCAGAATAGCTCAGAGTAGTAATGCAGATGAGTACATTAATCTCCTTAACTATTCAGAAATGAAAGATCAGGTACAATAACTTATTATTTATTGCTATTCCAACATGTCTGTTCCATAAGATTCCCCATTAAAATTAAAATATAGACACTTTAACAGCTAGTTTAAGAGAGTCTATGACTTTGCTGTGAGGTGCTGGAGCATTTTTCACTGTAGTTTCCAGCAAGTTTCCTGCCGCTCCAGTGTCCCCTGGTGATTGGGCACCGCAGGCTTTACACTGAAATGATGTCCATGGTTATTTAAGAGAACCCAAGGGTAGGGTTCAGCAGCAGACAGTCAAGCAAGGCACAGCACAGCATCGCTGAGCTGCTGACAGCATGAAAAGGCAGCAGGCACGATTCATCCTTGCTGTACAGTAGGTCCACTGAAACAAGTGGGAGCGGTTGTTTCAGTGCATAAATAAATTAATCTGTTTCCCATTTCTTTTCTTCAGTAAACAACCGACATTTATTTTTGTGGTCTTGCAGAGGGGTTCCCAAACCCAGTGCTTTGTACAGCAGTGAAATCAGAATTAGGTGTGGAGGCATTTTAATAGCTACCCATGCCTCAAGAAGACTTGTGTGTGTAATACTTTTACTGTGAGGGGGACAATAACTGCTATTCATTGTGCGGAATAGGTTTATACGCATAACTTCATTTTCGTGTTTATTACAGATTTAGCCCTAATCTTTCATTATATACTTAAGCAAAATTATCCTTAAGGAAGCAAAATTATCCGTAAGGTTCTTGGAAACAAAGCAAGAAGCTAAGGGCAGACTCTGTAATAGACTTATCTGTCCACAGTGTGCTGTAACGTAACTCTTCTGACTATTGATTGATTTATTTCACTGCACATGAATGTGCCAACTCCTATCAAACCACACTGCTTTAAATACCGTATGAACACATAGCCCATGCTTTTAGAGTTCAAAATTTAATCAGAGGAGACGGGCAAACAGGAAGAGCAGAGGTAATGGAGGAGGGAAGCATGGAGATCGAGTTTCCATGCCCAGAGTAATGCGTGGAAGTGGTGGCAGAGCTGGAAACGAAGCCCAGGCGTCCTGAGCTGTGTGCTGGGGCAGGAGGACAGAGGCCCGGCCTCCCAGCCCGACTGGCCTCGTGTGGAAAAGTGCTTCCCTGCGCTCAGCCAGAGCCTCTCTTGTTGCAGCCTCTCTCTTCTGTAACCCTGCAAAGAAAGTTTGATAAAACTTGTAGTATTTCCTAGGCTAACAGTGCTGGCCAGAACCAAACCTGCCCTTCACCAGGGATTTGGAAAACAAAACGTAACCGTGGATTTGAGAGAGTGCTTGTATTTTCCAGGGAAGCTCTTCCAAATTCCGTCTTAGAGTTAACAACTGGAGGATAGATGCTGTTTTTTCCTGCCAGGCCATTGTTATCTTATGTTTCTTCTGCAGTACCACTTTTTTTTTTTTTACCAAATTAAAAAAAAAAAGAAAAAAGTTAGTTTTCTATAACGTGCTGTTCATCTGTTGGTGGTTATGTTATGCTGGCATTAAGCAGACTAGATACTAAAATAACTGATGTTATATATAGCTCTTTTTATATAGAGATCTCTATATATCACTGCTTCTTGAGCTGCCCTTTTATTCCAAATGGCTTTGAAATTCAATTTATCTTTAATTACAACACATGTGTAAATCCAGGATTAAGGGTGAAGAGTTTCTTTGGCTTTTTTTTTTTTCAAATGGGATTTGTGAGTAGTCAGCATTATTCAGGATTTTGTCTCTGATGTTTCCCTTCTTTCAGTATATAATAACCTGTCTATCAGATAAAGAGCTTTTACTTTTTTTTTTAGTTTTTTTTTTAGCTGTCTGTTGAGGTATGTGCCCAGAGGGGCCAGGTTATGTGGAGGTTGCCTGTCATCCTTCCTCTCAGTGCAGCAAGGCTTTCCTCAGCCAGGAGGAAGCTCACTACAAAGAAAAGCTGGCATTTAACCCTCGGACCTTGAGTCCTCCTGGCATCTGGGCAAGCGTGTGTCCAACACAAGCCCTGTGAGCTGTGCCTTCCCGTTGCGGCGCATGCTGCCAGGATTGCAAGTGTCTATCAGTCAGCACAGCAGAATTAAAAAACTGGCTGTGCCAATGCTGCAAAGGTAACAGGGTGGCAAGCAGTGTGGCCTCGTATTTGTTTCACCAGTGAAACCCTTGGCTGCTTAAATTTAGCTGTGAGTAATCTGGCCAAGGATATTGGGGAGGAAGCGGGGGGTGGGGGGTGGGGAAAGGGCAGATGACAACCTCTCTATTACCTGAAATCAAGTGTTTCACCTCTCCATCACGCTCTTGCTCCAGGAATGGGAGGTGATCGTCCCCAAGCATCTCCAAGAGCCAAGCCGCTGAGAGGATTGCAAAGGCTGAGTCAGTGCCCCCGGAGGTCAATGGGCGACCATCCGGATGTTACTGGGATCTGGATTAGGTCAGTGATAGCTGGGTTTGGGTTAGGTTAATGTAAGATCCTGTGTGCAAGATGGGCTCGACCCAAGGTCTTGTTTTGATGCAAATTCATCTCTCGCAACCTCTGGCCCAAGAAAAGATGAGACTAATGCTGGCTTAGGGTCTCAGCTGTGCAGAAGATGGGATGGATCAGAGCTGCGGGGTCTTGTCTTCAAGCCCAAGCACACAGACCCTCTTGCTCCCTTCCCCCTGCTCCCCCTTTGTTGCTTGTGACTGCTGCATGCCCCCGAGAAATGCTGTCACCTCCTGCCTTGCCCACACACAGCAGGGATGTCTCCAGCCCTGCCCTGTGCATCTCCCCTCCCTGGACAGGAGAGATGGAGGGCTCAGCATGCCCTGCCACAGGGAGCGCCAACCCTTGGGACAAGCTCCCAGTTTGGGGTATCTGCTTGTCTTGGTCCTCAGCGTCACAGCATCGCCTGCTCCTCTGCTCCCTGGAGCACTGGCTCCTCAACCCCTCCTTCAGCATCATCAGCAGGAGCAGAGAGCGGTGCGAGCTTGGGCTTAGCTCAGCTGGTCAGCAGCATCTCTGCCCTCCCCGGTGCTGTGACCTGGCTGTCTCTTGCCGTGGGTAAGTGCCTACTGTACCCGTGCCTCAAGCTGGCCCTGCAGCAAACATGCTTCTCGGATAATCCCCAGCTAACTCAGCGTGACGGACAGAAGCCGTGTGTGTGGGTATGGTTGGCAAATGCAGCGCTGCACCCAGTGTGTTTCGCTGCATCCAGAGAGTATAGGAAGAACAGGGGGTGGCGAGTGATGGGTTGCACCCACACTTGCAGTTTTGCTTCATGTTCCCTTGCCTCCTGTGAACTCCCATGAAAAACTTCTCATGAGAGAGCTGTATTAAGCACCTGCTTCCTTCAAAAAATAGTCAACAAGCAACTTAATTGCAGAATGGGCACAGATAGAGTTTGCTAACAAAGTCAACGCAGCAGCTGAGGCTGTGTGAGCCAGCTCTTTCTCCAAAGGTTGAACAGGAGTCTTCTCCAAACCTGGATCTCCTGCATGTGCCAGTGTTTGTTTCCTTTCTGATTAGAAACACATTGAATAAACCAGATAATGTTATGGTTGATGTTTTTGCTGCCAGCCTGCCATTTGTTGACACAGCATTGGCATGATGAGCAGCTGCAGGTCAAATTTGTTACTGGGCTCCCTGAAGTCTGCAGCTGCTAAAAATAAACATTTTGCACAGGTGGAGGCTTTGGCTGGGATTGTGGCTTGGCTTAACTCACAAACTTTGGGATCTTTTCTGAGGTATGTAGATCGCATTAAAAATATTTGGCAAGGCAAGTCAGTGCCTGAACATAAAGGAATTCCACCTGAGAGGCTTGAGCAGCTATGATGGGAGTTTTGGCACTGTCGGCTGTCGGAACTCGACAGCGTCTTCCATGTTATTCTGTTTTCCATGGTTTCAGTCATCCTGATGAAGCATTGGCTCTAAGAAATTTTTGTAGGGGTTATACTTGATCGTTCAGATTCATTGCTTGGCGATCAGGCTATCTGGATATTTATCCTGTACTCACCACCCTGGTGTTTGAGCACCTGGCTATCGCAATGGTATCGGTACCAGAACAACCACTTGATACAGCAAATGTATCAGAGAAATTTAGCAGCCAGAGGCAGAAGTTTGAAGCAGACCAACCATCCAGGTCGACTGCCAGGAGCACGAGGTGAAGAGAAGAATATCGCTGCAGATCAGAAGAGAAAATAGATGAGACCCAGACCACCTAACTTTTACCTGTATTTTAGACACCAGTGGTGCAGCCTTTGTAAAATAAGCACTCAAGTTCTGTGTGCTGGAAAGAAAAAGGTGCTTTTGAAAGCTTGCAAATGGAATTGCCATTAGGCAGCTAACATTTAAGCTAGAGTTAAAGCTAAATACTTGTGTGTAATATTCCCGTGCAAGAGAGTCTGTCTGAATTAGGTGGGTTGGATCTCACTTTCTGTTATCTGATGGGGAGATGATCCAGGAGCTTGTGGAAACCAGAAATAGATTAAATATGAAATATCTTGTTCCCATTGCTCCCCACCACTGAGCCAACAACTCCTCATCTAGAGACACCTTTGCATATTGCACTCCTGCATCCCTAGAGAGTTGGTCTGGGCCTCTGTTCTTATAGTGCACTTTCATATATTTTAGAGAGCATCAGAGCAGGTTCACACCATTTCAATAAAAGTGTGCTGTAGAGTTCAGCGGGTCAATATCCAAGATAAGCCTCTCACTTACAGTGACAGCCGGCAATATAGATAAAGGGTGATTGAAAAAGTTCCTGAGATTTCATATACTTTTAAATAAATAAATAGAGGCATATGAAAACTTTTTAGGTTCCTTCCAGCACTGACGATTCAACATACTCAATTACAATTTAAAAAAAAAAAAAAAGAAAGAAATCCTATTTTATCTTGTCACTATAAAAGGAAATAAGGCCATTTACCTTTAAAAAGCAGGCTCAAAGAAACTGTCTTCTAGGAACATGGATTTGATTCATTTGTGTTTGCGAAATGGCACATTCAGTGTGAGATTTAATAGCCAGTTAAGAGGAAGAAAAAAATTATTGTTATAAATACTTTTTATTATATTTCCTTATGTTATGGCTTTGTTCAGGGAGCTTTCTCTTCTTGCTACCTGACTGCACACTGAATTTCATTGTTCAGTAATCCAGTCCAGCTGTTCCAGCTGTTAAATATTCAAGCAAATACTGGATGTTTTTCTTAACAATTCATTTGTATTTGGTTACCTTCTTCCAGTGCAGATTAGCTACTGAATAAGCAGGAGTTGGAATAAGAGCTTGTAACTTTAGATGCTTCCATATGTACTTGGCTTAACACATTATTTTTCCTCAAAGATTGTACTCATAGGTATTTTATATGAATATTTTTCTAAAGTCTTAACTTCTAGATACTTTCTAGATTTTAATACTCATCCGTACTTTCAGCTAGTATCTAATTGACACCACTTGCTTTCTGTTATTCTGTTGTTTGAACAGACTTTGCAAGAACAGTATAACTTATTAATTTAGAGAACTGTTGAAATACTACTGGATTTAAATTTTGTGTGGGAAATCATGTGAATAGTGTGTTTAAAACCTGAGGATTGAAATTGTTCAGGGGCTGTTTTTTTAGTTATATTACACTCTCTCCTGAAGTCATAAAGGATTTAGTGTTTATTTGTTTTTCTCTCTCATTAGTAGTAAAAAA